>NMRA01000239.1:469859-488194 GCA_002633005.1 Phoronis australis | reverse complement strand
GTAACATTCAGACTTAGTTTGCATTTTTGCCACTAGGTGTCTCTTTACGTTTTTTAAATTTCACTGTTTACAATTAATTTACAATAGTAAAACGTGTAATGTGAGTGTAATATTGTTCAATACAATGGCACTGATGGGACCATATTACTTGTTTTACAAAAAAGTCACCAAAACTGTTGTTTTTACAAATATAAGTTTACTAAGCTCTTTGGTGATTATTATGTAACTTCAAACTCAAATTTCTCAAAAATGTGCAACTTTATATGTGGGAACTTTTAAGATTTTGAAAATACTCTAATAAATGAATTAATAAACACCAAATTAAAATTGCCCCCCTAAAGTACTCACAAAAACCATTTTCTAGAGGCCCTACAAAATATGGCCCACCGACTAGGTCTTTCAATTGATAAATTGGAGACCTTACCGCTGTAGAATTTTAGAACTGTAGGTAAGGCATTTTTCGCATGTAGTTCATGGACTAGGCGCTTACTTTAGCGAAGTCTGAAAACGCGTGTGGGGGCACTTATGGGGCGTGGGCGCTTATTAGGGCAAATAGCGCAGAAGTACATACAGCAGCGTAGTTTAATGCACACAAATCACACGTCGTGCAAACAACTCGGCCATTCCGCATAGTACGTTAATCAATCCCAATAGCCTTTGCGCACCCTAATTTCCGGACATGCGCAAATCGTTAAATCGATTCGGTTGCAACTCCGCTATTGTTTTCAGTTCCAAACGTATCAAACATTCGATATAACCATAGACTATAGTACACGGACCGCCAACTCCGTATACTTTCAATGGACGAAACCTGTGATCTTACGCACAAGCCCTTACGTCATTATTCACTGGCGACACCTGGCTAAATTTTCTGGTGCAATTTCCGGCAAGTCTGCTTATCATGGTCGGCTGCTGTGTGGCCGGTTGTTCGGCCACACACGCGAAATGCAAAGGCGTTAGCTTCTGTTCCATACCATCTGAAGACCCCAGAATCGGCTGTGGAAAGAAAAGCTTATTTCTTGTGTCAACGTGAATGGCAGTTGTTTCAGCAATAAGACTTTATACATTTGTTCAAGGCACTTTGAAGATGAACGTCTTTAAGAGGTTCTGGTAGGCATACTACTTAATCCTGTCTTCACAAATCCATTTTTGTTTTCTCCGTTTTGATGATAACTATCTGGTAAACTTTTTGACAAAAATTGTCCGCTAAATTTCTTCCAAAGGTAGTTCAGTCATAGTCTAGTGGGCGAATTAACCAAATTACTCTTCGCAGGCCCTGATCAGACGGTTGGTCTCACCAGAATGCGCACATTTGGCCAGGATTTGGATCAGCGATTTCAACAAATTCACATTCGTGTACAAATAAATAGGTAAAACCTTTAACATAAATAAAGATTAAATTAATACTTCAGAAATAACCACCTGGACTAGTCAAAATCTATCTCGCAATTCAACAGCAGGTTACACACTCATTTCATGTCGAATATATGCCGCACAAGTCTCTCGACTGCAGTCTATGAAAATGCAACCACCTTCTTTGAAAACATGGAACAGGAAAACCAGAGGGGTGTAAAGTTGTTTTTATTCTTCAATGTTAAATTTTTGTAAGCGGACTGATGGTTTTTTAAATTTCCGCCTTAATTCCTAACATTTCCAAACTTAAGCCTTTCAAACGAACGTTTATGACGAAAACAAAATTCTTCAACCAGTTTTGTAAAGTCCTATGTCATCTGTGGGGTACATAATGAGCCAATCCCACTCCTAATGTAACAAAACGGTCCCGTGCATAAAGGGTACTAAGTATCGCCCTTCTGAAACATTACCATATTCACCCTAATAAGCGGCCAGGGCGCTTAGAAAAATCCGCTTCAGGAAGGGGGGCCCAAAAGTGGTTGAAACCCGGTCTCCCAAACAGGTGAAATCGTAAGCTAGAATTCATCAAATGTACGCTCTGTGACGCATCTGTAAGCTATGACAGAGTTTCTATAAAACTGCAATGCATTGCTGTCAAATTTTGTTGTTAACTTGCGAGCATTTTTCAGAAAATCCCACTGCCAAAAATTGCCGTGAATCAGGTTTCAAGCTCCTCAGCATGGTTTAACTATATATTAATAAACCATAAAAGTGGTTCCAAGTGATCAGTGCAATGGGCCCACATGCGCTGCCTGCGCACGTGTGGTAAAACGTGTATCATGCAGCTCCTGATTTAAACAAAGGTCTCGTTTTTTAAATTTTTGTCCGGTATAAATAACGCCACAGACCTGGAAATCCAGCGAAACACTTCTACCTTACAAATCTGACAATACCTAGTCTCAGAAAATTTGAGCACCCGGCAAAAGATACTAATGATGAAATTTCGGTGATGATAATCACCCACTTTGTTTATTTACTTCACCAACACAATTTGAAATAGTTGGTAAAATGAAGCCCATTCGATTAAGCACCATGTGGGTCCCAATGCCAACCCAATATATGATAGAACCCAACAATCTCAAGTTGCAGTCAAATCAGGATGGGCATTAATTATGAATTTTACTGTATCAACAGATTGGCCAAATAAGAATAAGATACAAAGTGTTGCTACAGTTCACACCTGCACGATACTTGGTCTTATTATTTTCCCGCCGTAAATGCATGAACCAATCAGATCACCAATGGCGCAAAGTTTTCGAAAACAGCTCGATTCTTGGGGAGTCCTGTTACTGCTCTAATTACTTTCAAAACTTTGTTGTGTTACATTTAATTTATTTTCTGTTCAACTCAATGGAGCCACTTAATATGAATGCATTCAACACAATTATTGCATTGTAAAAACCAAAAGTTATGCTCTATCAACATTAGACAAAATCAGTACACCCCTTCCTTAAAAAATGGGTTAAAAGCTAGAAACAAAGGACACAAGTTTCCATCACTTGTAACGTCGATTTTTGACATTGATGTTGGGGAGGAACATCAGTCTGGCGACAGCAACACGGAATCGTACGAAGGCGATGATTTTCAAAATTTGATTCGTTTTTGTTGTATGTCTTTTTCCCTACGGTTCAGGGTTACTTCTGAATCCAGGAACAAGAACTGAAAGAGGCGGGGCTCGTGATAACGTTGGAGAACGGTAACAGCGTTACAACTGTCATCGATATTGTCATCTCCTCTGTTTTCATCCAACCTTCCCTGATGAAAACTTGAATGAAGAGGACCTTCAGTACTTGAGTGAGCACAGTATACTGTGTGATTTATGTTGAATTATTCAACGGTTCTTTTAAGAACCATTTCACGCTATACCTAAGGCTCATTCACAGTACAACCAACGGCCCTTTTAAGGGCCACTCAACACTTCCCAGAAGAGCTGCTCACTTGAGAATGTTGAATTATAAACATGCAAAGGTTACACTAGTCAAATCGCTGCAGAGGCGCATTTTTAATTCGAACAAAATTAATATTTTTCTAAACCAAAAACGCTATATAAGTATCTTTTGCATTCACAGGTACTCCTTGGAATTTATGCACAAGCATGCTTTCGTTGTTTTCTCAGTAGGCCTATATGAACCATATATCACAGACTATCCGATAACTGTGCTCCAATTGGGCAAGCAGACGACATAATAAGTCGGCACCGAAGTTTGAATTTTGTCATTAATTACCAGTAGCATTGCCAAAAGTACTCACGATACCAACACTTCTTCTATTGGAAGACTTTAAACAGCTTTTCACTGCCGAAATTAATATTTTTTTCGTTGTACTGGACAGTAACGAAGATGAACATATTTCTCGTCAAAATATACTAACCGGAAACTGCACCAGAAAATTTAGTAGAGTGGCGGCGCCTCTTGGCTAGCACATAAGTAAATGTCGGAGTTGCGAATCTGCGGAACCCGACGAGGCCCGTCGCTGACTGGAGATATCAAGAACATAAAGCAGCCGAGATAGACGGCTGCCTAAGTTGAAAACTGGACTTCCAGTCAAGAAAAGACTAGACTACTGAACCAATGAAATAATTTGCACGTGATTTATTTTGATGAGTTGGCCCCGAAATTGCAAATCTACTTACTTGTCGGGGGCCGCGAAGTCAGTTCCTCCTTTCACAGAACCGCGTCAGGGCGAAAAGTTGTAAAAAACAATGATTCGATTAATGAATTTATATCTAAATAAAGATTCCCCTAACATATGACCATAGCAAATAAAATCAACTAATTGTTTAACAACAGCTTTCTGTCGGCAAGCACTGTATTAGCATGCGCTCACACGACCTCGGGCGCCCGGTCAATTCCAATTTTATTGCATTTGAAGTCGGTAACGCTGTATGATCTATTCATTGTTGGTTTCTCAAAACATTTGCACTCACGAATACTCCAAAGGCATTGCAAATTGTATCGATTCTACTGAGACAAACTTGACACTTTGTTTCAGTTTTACATAAACCTTGGTTAGGGTGAGAAAAAATTCAATTTGAAGCAGAACAATGTCGGCGACAGGCACGGAGATATTTCACGGCCTCACACTTGGTATTAAAGTCGTACTTTTCACGCTTTACTGCCGCGAACCACTTCCAAAGCATTTCGGGTTCTCGAAAAAATCGAAAAAAACAATATACTCGGTTTCCTCGCAGCTTCATGATTCGCAAAGCAGCAGCGATACGCAACACCATAGCGGCTCACATTCAGCTGAAGAACCACTGACGTCGCTGCGTCGTTTACTCATCTTCCTCACACGTTAACGCGGCACATCTCGGCGAGGTGAGATGGACTGCATACGAGGTGGTGTGAATATAGACCGATTAAAACGGTAAAAAACGAAGTAAATCAGGAGGCATTCTCCTTTAAGGGTTACCACGAGATAAACAGGCAAATCTTACGATAACAGGATTTGCCTGCCAGTTGACGAGAAGGAGTGTACTTTTCACCCAGAGTATCCAGCAAATTCTTCGGCTCATCAAAGATTTGATGACGCTGTCACTGATTGAGCTAGTCACTATTCTTGGTAGATGGTGTGTATTCAAGGAGATAACTGCGGTCGTAGATAACGCTCTTGTTAAGTGCACAAGTTTCAGAGTCAAAAACAAGCAATAAGTAAGGCAAAAGATTAGTAAATATTAGACGTCTTCGGATTTTTTAAAATTGATGCATTATAAGAGAAATTATCTAAAAGGATTTCTTCACCAGCGCAGCTAAGCCACACGCGTTAATTTGTGAATCGATTAAGCTCGCTTAGGCGTTGGGGTAACAAAACCTCAAATGTTAGCGTAGAGGTTGCCTCATAAAATGTGGCTCTATAGCGGAGTACACTCTATCACAGTGCTCAACGAGAGTTAGCACTGTAGAATGTTGTTTAATATGGCCTCCCATTGGTTAAAGTAATGAAACTGACGTCATAACATTCAGCCATTCCCATTGGTTGAAAGTTGGGAAACCCCTTTCAGTTTACAAATTACGAAGTGTGGCGACCACGGATTTAAGTAGTTGCATTTTATTAAAACGGACAGTGGTGGAAGTGAATAAGACCAAGAAAACCCCGATACAGTGGCTTAAGCCGAAACAAATCCGATGTATAAAGGTGTGTGTCAGTGGCGGCGATGTGGTCGGTATATTGCCGACGGGATGATGGAAGTACTGCCTATCTACGCGGACTTGTTTGCAGCCCGGGGACAATTTGAGAAGTCTGTGTGTCTAGTAATCAGCCCGCTGAATGCCATTCTGGCCCAATAGAGATATATAGGGAAGCTCTAATTCTTTCTTTTGGTGAAGAAGGTGAACTGGTGAACAGTAACTTTGTTTTCATAATTACATGAGGTCACGTAACTTGGCTCTATTCAGTGGCGGATTTAGGGGGGGCAAGGGAGTCATGGCCCCTCTAAAATTCTACCAGATACCATTTGGGAGTTCTGATGCGAATTGCACATGCACGCAACCAGGGGGGCTCGGGGGGTGATTAGGCAATGCATACCCCTTTCTTTTTTTAGTCAACAGGTCCTCAAACCCAAAATTCGAGACCCCTACATCCCCACATTTTAGGTTGGGCGCGCACATCTGCCGAAATTCTGGTTATCCCCTGGCCCCGCCTAACTCAAAATCCTGGATCTGCCCCTGCTATTAGTCGATCACAATGGCCAACATAGCCTTGATCTGGTTTGGCAAGGGGGCAAGCAGGAGCTAGGTGATAACAATCAGACTTGCTAAAATCAAGCCTCACAAACTCTATCACGGCCAACAATTGATCATCAATTTTTTTCAATAGCGAATCTGAAAGCCATTTAACAAAATCCACAAAATCAGGGATGACAAGGATAACAAACATAGAGCATCAGATCTGCAAAATTTTAAAATTCAACAATTCTTAACAGAAACACTTTATTATTGTTAAATGCCTGGCAACAAATTAGCATAGTGATACATTAAGAATTATACCTGGACAAATTTGCACACTTCGATCAGGATTAAATAATAACAGTTTCATTTTTTAAATAATAACAGTTTCTTTATGACTACATAATGTACCCTCTGTAAACAACAGCTGCAGATTTAATTATAACAGTCAATAATCATGACAAAATGGCAATTTCCAAAAATGTGCATATTCCTCAGAGCTAGATGTCATTTTTTAAGCATGTCAACTGCAATTATTTGTTCAGCATCTCATCACAGAACCAGAATTTTATCCGAATGCAGTATGATCAAAACAGGCATACTTAAGTACACTACAATATATACCACCAGTTTCCACAAAAGTTATTTTGATATTTTAACAAACAAAAGTGCATGCTGTAGACAACAATGTTATAGGAAAAGCTGATTTCCAATCCCAGTGTATGTGTGCAGGCACGGGCACTAAAAATAATCACAAGCAGTGAGAGTGCGGCAATGAGACCTCTTCTTGAAGGGCCACCCACGTTTAGTCTATATATATATTCTCCAGTTTGGGGCAGCCACTAAAATACGACCAGCTAAAGTTGAATTTTCATGGTTAGAGACAATGATTTATTTTGGTGTTTTCCATCATATAAATTTCGCAATGCATTTTGTGTCAACATAGAGTGACAGTAGAATCAGCTGTTCAACAACATAATGGTATACCCTTTATTGCCTACTTTCAAAATTTTGTACGGTACAACCTCTGACACTGAGCAAAAATAATTTAAAAGTTCATTGTCCCAAACTGGAGTATTTTTACCATGCAGTGAATATTTTTTCATTTCTTATAGGTTTTTAAAGTGTTTGAGCATGCACATTCACCAATAATTAGTCCCCAGAATGCTTGCGCAGTCACACACCAGTGACTGATAAATAGCTAGAGAACATTAAGCATCTCTCAAAATAGAAAGTCAGAAGAAGCATCTATAAATTAAAGTTCGAAAGGCCACAGTCATTACAGGATATGCCAGGAGGGTTATTAGCATCGCTCTTGACACTGAAAACAGAAAACTAAGCTGTAGAAGGCATACTCCTACCACCTGGCTTGTACATTCCCTTACATATAAAGAAAGGTCAACAATATACCGTGAAACACTTACACACAGTAAAATCATGCTATAACAAAACCTCTCAATACTTGAAAAAACTCGTTGTATCTGAAGTTAAATTTAACCAAAGTAATTCCCAAGTGGTATAGCTGTCTTATGACTTACGGAAAAGAATGTTATGAGTGAGCAAACGTTAAAAACGGATTCATTCTAACAAGGTTTGACTGTAGTAGAATTTTGGCTGGTTACACCTTAAGTAGCAGTGACAATTTTAAAAAAAATAAAACAAAAAATAACTTTAAATGTCTCTCCTTCAAGGTAGCATTGTATTCATGTATTACCTGCTCATGCATTGGTTCACTGTTTAACAAACATAGACCACAGAGAGAACTTTATCATATCAAAAGAGATGCTATGTTTATCTGAAATACAAGTTGTTGAAGACAACTATTCAGATTTGCATTAATTAGTATTTGTTGTTTGAAATTTTCTACATTTTCTTATTCTGGCTATGGGCATGTATTGTAAATTGTACTAAAATGCCACAATTTACACTGACTTTAAAATAAAGTTGTTTTAAGCCAACATGAACGTGACATACCTTAACCTCCACTAAGCTACTTGACAGGACGTAATATATCACTCGCAGTACCAGACAAAGAGGCTGACTTCTAGATTGCATGCACTGGGCATTATAACAGAAATTCTTGGTATTATGCTATCTACCTTTTTTCCGCTTGACCTATTGTCAGGAGTTAACATAACCCCTACAATAAGGGAGAACAACACCGGGAATTTAAGTTTCATCTCATTGACAATGATGGTCCAGTCAAACTGGAATAACGTGTCATAAGAGTTTTTGTTCTTTACTTGCAAATGAGAAATACATCCATGCTTTGAGCTAGTTATGGATTCGGCTATAGCATCATTTTTCTTCATACGTTGTTCTGTAATGGCATATTTGAGTTGTTCATACTTCAAAATACTATAAGCTCTTTCAACAACCTTCTTTTCAGACAAAGATGCACTTGTAGATTTCGAGAAGTGTTCAGTGCTAAATCACAGCAAATATTCTCATCAGCTGGTGTGCGTTTCTGTACTTCTTGAACAGCTGATGCTGGCTGGAGCTCAATAAGTCTGCGACGGGTTTCTCTGCGCTGGTCAGCTCTAACTTCAGATCTGGCCGAGGGTAGAGTTGGGCTGTCCACCGCACAACGTTTGGGTCTGCACAACTTCTGAGTTTGTTTAACTTTTGATTTGAAACGAGTCACTTTGGTGTGAATCGTCTGTAAGAGTCTTTCACAATTTATGCAGATAATCCCCTCAAAAATATTGACACCACCATACAATGCTAAATGTTTCAATAATAGAAAAACGTCCCTTGGTGAGTGGACAGTTGCAGGCACAGCAAGCTCGACTCTGAGTCTTCACAGGTGTATTAGCCTACTTGACATGCCTTGATCACGTGAAAAGTTTGAACTGTATCTTAACAACTTATCAAACACAAGTACAGTCTTCAGCCTCTGGCTCACACAAACACTATCTGACCTGATATTAGACAAAGTAACAATTGATCACATCAAAAACCTAAAAACACTCTGGCGAAGTTGTAGTGAAGGCAATGAAAAGGCAAGGCTAATCAGCTTGGCACCACAGGCGCTTACCACGGTATTTTTTTTAAATATAGGGCTACCCAACACGCTCGCGCTTGGACTTGGCTTACTAGCCGGCTTGGCGTCGGTCCCAGACCCAACTATGACGACTTAGAAAGTTCACAGTTTCGAACTTTATACAACTAACGTGAACATAAAACGTCTAAAATCAGTAAAGTAGATTCAGGATGAGTCCAAACGCACTCCACCAAAATGATTATTATTCCAGCGCAACAGAACACAAAGCAATATACCCGTTACCTTTTCACGCACATAGTGAACCATTTTGTTTACATCGGAAGTAAAACTAAGGCATGCGCATTGACGCCCACACACGGAATTCCGTGTGTCGTTCATCATGTTTCCACAGGGCCACTTTGCAGTATAGGTGGCGCTGTGTCAGAAGGTATATAGCGGAGTTGCAACCGAATCGATTTAACGATTGCGCATGTCCGGAAATTAGGGTGCGCAAAGGCTGTTGGGATTGATTATGGTATGTGGAATGGCCGATTGGTTTGCACGACGTGTGATTTGTGTGCATTAAACTACGCTGCTGTATGTAATTCTGCCGCTATTCGCCCTAATAAGCGCCCATGCCCCAATAAGTGCCCCAACACGTTTTCAAACTTCGCTAAAGTAAGCGCCCAGCCCATGAACTACATGCAAAAATGCCTTACCTACAGTTCTAACGTCTCCAATTTATCAATTGAAAGATCTGACAGTCCTGAATTTGTAGACCACGAGCCTCACCGTTATGTCCGTATACACTTCAAACTTACGCCGCGATTCAAAAAGAACGCAAAAGTTTTGCTGCTCTTGCGAGGGATGTGCCCCACTACGCGGGTCTGGACTTTGAAAACAGACGCAGCGTACTTGTCAGCTGGATTGCATTGTTTCTTTCCGGTACAGATATTCTCCGGCCTCAACAGGAATCCAAAGTTTTTTGTGCACGTGAAAACCGTGGGTCGAAGACTAATAAATAAACTCGACCAGTGTTAGCACGCGGCTAAGAACCGCGAGCGGCATAATGTACCGGCTGCCATCGAAGACATTTAGTCGGGAACTATCTATTCATGAAACGGGTAACATAGCATTGGCAAGAAATAAATAATGGCACTAATTTCCGAAAGTTTTTAATACCGTAAAAAAATTGGCATTATTTTTAAGAGAAACTGTTTAACTAATAAATCATAATTGGTGTTTTTAAAGTCAAAATGACCCACTGATAGTGAATACATTCGCACCCTTACGCTCCGAGTCTTCCGGAAAATAGCTGTTCGCGGTCACGCATCCACTCATCCGGCGACTCAATAAGTGACATATCGGTCTTACCGAAACAATTCTCGAACGTTTTTTAACAGATGAGGCTAGCAAGTGCTAAATATTAAAACACGCTCTGCTTTACTGCTTGATTTAATTTCTTTGGTTACAATGCACACCTAGATCATTACATCGCATTTACTCTGGCAATTGAACTCCGATGACAAGCACACGCACGCTTACTCTCACACACACGCGCATACAAACTTCAAAACAAACGTCACGTGACAACAACATCTTTGTTCCTCTAGAAATCTTTCTCGTGTTGCGGGCTACAATCTAGCGCAGATTTTGACTTAATCGGCAGTTAATTCAGACTCCACAAGAACTTAAAAATCTTAGAAACGCTATTTGGAAAACTTGAGGAGGATTACAGGTAATTTGTTGAGTCGAAGCTGTATTCTTATTCAAGAATTCAAGCCCTATCGACGATTGTGAGACCGGCAGCTACGCATCTGTCGGCGAGATTTCGCCCTGGGATTT
Organism: Phoronis australis; assembly: GCA_002633005.1. Lineage (NCBI taxonomy): Eukaryota > Metazoa > Phoronida > Phoronidae > Phoronis > Phoronis australis. Next base: position 477,289 of record NMRA01000239.1, on the reverse strand, counting down.
CAGCACAATTTTCTGAAAAATGATCGTAATTTAACAACGAATTTTGATAGCAATGCACCACAATTTTGTAGAAAGTAAATAACAATATTCTGCACGCTTTATCTTAACGCGTTAATGCATTTAGTGTGCGTACGTTAAGTGAGTCGACCCAGAGCAAGTGATTGTGCAGAGGCATTATCCTCAATATTGCTCATGTTGGTTTGGTTCTGGTCAAGCGTACAAGTTTTTTATTTCACTACCATCCGCCGTGGAGTATTTGTTACTTTTTCTTTCAAGGGAAATTTTGTTGGACAGTTTCCAAGATACGTTTTCTTGCCGCCCTCAAAATGATCGCTGCACATGCTATGAAGTCGGAAAGAATTCACAAAGTCAGCCTTTGCTACCAGCTCTACCGATGTGTCTGACCAATGTTTAATGCAGTTCTTGATCCTTGGGAAACAGGTAGTAAGTAATTTTTAAAACATTTTCTCCTGTAGAGGGCGCATTGGTGAACCAATCATTTTCAATATCGTCACCTGTTTGTTTCGTTTGATTAGCTATTATAAAACTTTGTTTAACCGGAAGTTACTTTCAAGAGGGCGGACCTTGCGCATCTTCATTTTATTTTTCAGCTGGCCAAGTCATCACGTGACTTATTTTGAGGTGTTAATAATCCTTGCATATAGCGTTCACCGGAGCCTTTCTGTAATGACTTTGTCGACGCTAGGGTATTGCCAGAGGGATTGGTACGCAAGTCTCCGAATTATGCAACAGATTTGAAGCTTCTGGGGTCAACACACGAAGACGCTGACGGTTAATTAACGATATATCTTATCGGCAATTACTTTCATTGAATTTGTGCGTCTCCAAAGAAAACGTGCCATATGCACATCTATGGAAGATACCGCGAGTTACACAATGATGTTGTTTACTGATAATGATGACAGTTAATTAACACTGCGTATATGTATTCAGTTTTATATTACCATTTTACCATTTTCATTATTAAACTTAACGTTTATAAAACGCCTACATGCGAAAAAATCCATTATATTGTCAATTAAAACTGGAAACTGGAAACAAATTGGTTTCATCAAATTTTGGCTATATTTACATTATGTAATTCATAAAACCAGGGTTCTGTGTCTTTCATGGTAACATGCTTGTTTGGAACAAACAGACATGATAAGTACATCTATTTAAAGACTTCAAAAAAAATATTGTCACGCTACTTCCTGTCTCACACACACGCTATTTCCTCTCTCTTTCTCTCTCTCTCTCTCTCTCTCTCTCTCTCTCTCTCTCTCTCTCTCTCTCTCTCTCTCTCTCTCACACACACACACACACACACGCGCGCGCGCGCGCACTTACACACTATTATAGTAAAATACAAATGTTGCAACCAATTCACTTAAGAAAGAACATCACTATTTTTAAAATAAACTTACCTTTTATGGTTTCCGAACACTGCATGTGTTACAACTTATTCGCCTTCGAAGAGACTCCAGTATTTTAGTAATCAGTTAACTTTGTCATCTTCCGTTATGTACCTCTATGGAAATGGTACTCTGCCACGTAAGCCACTTTTTAATGATGTAATTAAGAAATGTCTTGCAGGATGTTTTAGTTGAATTTACATGTATGTAAACATGATATCTAACAACCCTTAAAAATGTCAAACTAGTTTCTTGAAAACTTTTTTTAATTTTTCTTTTCAAAAAGTTTGATTAAATATTAACCATTTCACTTCCCCTATAGTATTTTCACTTCATCCAACGTACGTATATCTCGTCCACACGTTTGATAGAGAAGCACTGTTAAAAGTCAGTGGATGCATTGTCTCTCAAACTGAAGGAAGAATTGCATACATACCAGTTTTCATCTAACTTAAATATAATTTCCAACTGGCGGCACAGCGGAACACGTGGAGCAAACTTTTTCTTGGGAACATCCAAAGTTGTTAAATACATGCCAAGATTTCAAAAATACGTATAAAATGTATCGAAGTTATGTCTTCTTCTGGTGTGCACATCTAAATATGGAGTGTTACTTTTTTTACGTCACTCATCTTTGCATCAAAAATCTTTATATGCGCTAACTGCGAAGCGATACCGAAGCTAGTTTACAGTACAACAACACTTGTAGATGAGATAAAAGGTCATATATATTATGACAAACTAAACTACTACAGATATCGGTAATTACAAAAGTTATATGTTGAACTGTAAAGGTGGGTGACAATCTGCCAAGGAGGGAAAGAGAAATTGAGTGAAAACTGAAATTTGGAGAGAATTGTGGACGATGGCCCAGTGTTGCGACGAGACAAAGAGATCACGTGGTACAATTAAACCAGTAATCGTAGAACAAAGAGAGTCATTGACATGTGGGGAAAGAGTGGAGGTTAGGGGTCGAGGCACAGCGGCCTCGAAAAATATGAAGGTGGATGAGCCTTGACGAAAGGACTGACGGTAGGTGGGGTGGCGTTGGGCTTTGTCGAACTTGAGGCAAACATGGCGCCAGAGGTCCCATTGGATATGGTCCCATTCGAAGGGGAAAGATCATCTAAATTTCCTGAAGTGCGTGTCATAAAACAAGACCGCCGCCAGGACGTAGTGAGCGTGACAGTGGGAATAATGGTAAAATATTTGGGTAACTTCAGAACCAGGATGACTAGGAAATGTTGAAGGCCTGAGTCCGCTGGAAGATGTACGAGATGGCCTTTGGTCGTGACGAGCTGGAAAAGACGGGGGTGTTGCCGTTGAAGAAGATGGAGACGGAGGGAGTGGAGGGGGCGGAAGGATTATGTAAAAGGAGAGAAGAAAATTCAATGAATTCGTTGGCACGTTTTGGAGTCGATATGGAACCCCAGAGGACAGGATACATACAGAGTATTGGTAGAAGGGTCAATACCGGCAAATGAAGAAGTTGCAGCCGAGTCGGAGGCTAGCGGGAGCTGGGGATGTGGCGATGCAGGCAGGTGGAGATGGGTGGACGAGAGATGACGGTACCAGCGGCGGGGCAACGGCGGGCGATTGATCAGTAGAATCAGGAATCGGCGTCATATAAGGGTTTCAACTGAGCAGCCAGTTTGGCGAAGTCGACAGAGGTTGACGGGTGAGGTTCAGCAGACGTTCAAGATGGTTAAATAATGTAATTATATGATAACAACTAAAACAAATGAAACCTGTTGTTAATTAAGTAGACTAACAATGAAGAAGAGTAACTACGCTAGCGCCCTCTCTAAGGATAACTTCAATCAATTAACTATATAATCAAACGTCTTATCTGCTATCCAAGCTGTCGGACTCGATAGTTGGATAACGGTCCTGTTGGTGAATCTTCGAACTAACACACACTGTGCTGCGACAGTGTACTTGCTGGTCAAAATCCTTCATGACGCAACACGTGTAGGCAGTATCTTGCTACACACGATGCAAGTGAGAAGCTTCCTTTTCGTTAACATTGCCAAGATCCTCTTTAGAATCCACGAGATGGCGTTGTTGTACAATTTCTTCTGTATCCTGTAGCAGGTCTTCTAGCTTCCACGTTTTCATCCCTTCTGAGTATTTTGCAAACTTCTGCTCAAATTGTTATAAAGTATTTACTTAACGATTGGCTAATAAGAACCACATGATCTTATCTTATCATATCAATGTCAATTGCGATTTGCTCTCAGAATTTTCTAGAATGTTTAGCCTGCATTGGCCCCAGAACTAAAGTGATAAACATCATCTAAAAATAGATGTTGACGTCAAAATACATGTAAACAGGTTTGACACTATGGTTTTAAAAGTACCTATGGACAAATTTTGGAGCAACTTAAATGGAACTATGTGTACTAATTACTCAATCAATATTTATTCTGACAAATTTAATAAATTAACATCTTCCAAATGGGTTCGCGTTAAGCATAAGGTAGACGAGGGTAGAGTTCAGTAACGCTAGAATCTCGCTAGGACCCCGCTAAAAGAAAGACTAAGCGATATTACGCGAAATATTGTCGTGATTTTGGCTAGATTTTTCTTTAGCCGCGAAACAACAACTGAACTCTACCCCGGAGGCACTGTCAATACGGTAGTTTTTGCGATTATTCCTTCGAGTCATCAGAAGAAATGAAAGTGGTGCATAATAAAACGGGGATTTTATTACATAGCAAAATATGAATCCTACAACTACCTAGTTACATACTGGCAGCTCCCCTTCTTTGCCTAAAATGACTCCTAGTCTTTTCAACTTATACATGTAGGAAAGCTGGCTGAATGATCGCGATGACCTCAATACTTTTCAGCTTCCAGGATATGACATCATTTCAGTGACGTCACAAACATGTACTACATGTTCTTCCCATTGTTGCCTCAAAAGTTATATATTACGTGAAATTTGAGAGGTTTCGAAAAAGCGACATGAACGTAAATTATGACGCGTAGTTAACTGCGCGTGCCGCTTTACGTTACAGCTAAATTTTTACGCGAACGAGAAAGTAAACGTGAATTGAATAAATGAGCTCGCGGTGTCCAGTTATCGTAGTATTTATCCGCTAGGTTGAATGCGAAAAAATAGTCTGCTACCAGATGTATTGTATAAAGTCGAGTGTGGTGCCGTTACAATTTGCAAGTTTTTCTTTCCTCGCTTTTCGACCACCCTACAACATGTCTTTCTATCGGTACGAAAACAATCTTCAAATGTTATGTGTCGTGATTTATAACATCATTGACTGAACAACCTATTTCAAATTTGAAACATAATGACATAGGAAATACATTTTCAAACACTCTGAATCAAAGGAAATCCAGACGTTAAATTACACTCATTTTAGCTAGGATATCTGCTCTAAGCACAATCCATTCACGTAAATTGTCTTATTTAAGTACAAAATGCACAAGCAAAACACGTGGATAGCTAATGGTAGACTAGTATTGCATGTTGATAAAATATCGTGATTTACTATATATTACAGACGTCTACATTCTCTCTCAAATGACTGTGTTGAACACGAAAACATAATTACTAATCTTAGAGACTACATTACTTTTAAAACATCATTAACAATGCTATATTGTGATAATGGATAGCTGATTTTTGAAATAGCCGCGCCATATTGAAATTGATGGCGATCAGGTCTTTGGTGGACAAGCGTTCAGCGCCACCTACAGATCCGATGTAATGCGGTATAAACGGCGTGTTAACACCTTCCCTGCAATCCTTATGCTGAATAAATTTCCCGTGCTGTGCGGTGGGATATACTAATGTCTTAAGGAATAAGGCAAACCTCTTGAAATATCCATGGATGAACAAAGATATCATGTTTCATGCATTTCCCATTTCGAAGAAGCATCCGTGCGAAACCCAGTGGATGTGGCTGATAAAACGTGAGAATTTCGATCCCAGTCGATGTCAACAATCTGAAATATATTAGTAAACTTAACCTAATCAAACAGTAGGAGGGGACTGAGAGTGGGATTTATTCCTCTGTTTTCAAATTAATGAACTACTGGGTAGTAATTAAAATTCAGTCAACCAAATCTGAGTTGGGACCAAGCGGAAGTCATTTTCGCACTCCCGTTACTTTAGAGAGCGCCAATATGAAGAGTACACTATTTCCAAACAACAGAGGTAAATAATGTAAGACATGACTAACTATTAACGAAGGCAACCTTTTTTCATGTCGTTTTTAACAAAAATACCGTTCGTTGATTATCCTAGACATATCCGTACACCAGAAATGACGTTTAGGGGTTAAGAATTCCCCGCCATAATTTTGTTTTCATATAGTCTGACTGTGTGAGCTGTCGGGTCAGTCATTGTTTTACCTCGGTTGTGATAAGTTTGGTTGTCATTTCCGTTTGTTTACGAGTCAGTGAACATTCTGCACGGTTTCTGCGCACCGGGGTGCACTCATTATCGTCTTACGCGCACGTTAGATATGCCATTACATCGCTTTCCGAAAGATGACACACTCCACCGTAGTTGGCTCGTTCGGGTGAAGAACGCAGCGTTACCCATCCACTCAACGTACAACCAGTGGAGAATTACCGAGTGTGTGGCAGGCATTTTTGCCGTTGGATTCCGAAAGAGAAATGTGCGCGGAATTGGTGAAGGTTCCTGCAAAACAGCGTCTGAAGAAGGGTGCCATACCGTCGCTATTGATTCCCGGCGAGAAGCCTAAAGAGCGGTGGCCTCTGCAGTGACTGGAGGTCCTTCATCTACTGCCACCAGTGCCTCTAAACGTACCCCCAGAGGGTACAATTTCAGTAGATGGTAGTCTATTGTAAACATTGAGTTGTATTCATGCTTGTTGCAAAGTTTTTTTGTTCTGATAAAAAATACAGTGTGCTGTTCGCAGTTATGTACATATAACTTTGACCGTCTTAGTTATGACCAAGTGTTCAACCCTTGATAAAACAGGTCCCATAATTGTGCAGTTTGTTTCTAACGGTGGAATTAGCATTTTGGACACCCTGCAATGCATTAGTTGTGATTTTGTGTTTGATGCAGTCAGTCTGCAGAAACTGTGGTAGATAAATATCATCAGTCACCAGGCTGTGTATTTAGTTTATCTACCTTTGATGATACCACGCGAAACTTGTATTTTGAACGTCAACCAAGGATATGAAAACTGTCACAATATCAAGCAAGTTCCACTATATTTTCTGTAAGGTAGTTTTTCAATATTTGTAAGTTTCGTTGTTGATTTGAGTCATTGTGAGAATATAAGTATAATGTACAATTGTTTTTGTGCGTGATTGTGAGGACACTCAATTTAGCCAGTCTCTTTCACATTTTCAAGTACAGCAGTTTTCAAAAAAGTTGATAACTAGTGTCGAAAGCGGTCTAACTTCATCACAGTCGTGGAAAAAGCCTTGAAAAAAACATCAGGATATCAAGTTAATCAAATCATTTGAAAATTTCTCAAAACCATTTTCTCCAAAATGTCGCCAAGTTTAAACGAAAAGAGATTTGGTCAACATTATTGGAAAACTACTGTACTCGACCACTGTGAACAATGTGAGAATGAAAATGTTCTCACTGAATGAGAGCCTGTAATTTACCAGTATGACTTCAAGTTATAGTATGGTAAATCTAGTAGGAAGCAGGATGACTGGTTCTTTCATCTGCACCTTCTTGTGTACGGGTCAGGAGCCGCGGGCCTCTGCACAACTATGAATGCTTTGCGTCAGTTGCCGTGCCGCCGCGTGGTTGGTGCTGTTGAGGCTGACATTATCCTGATGCTACAATTTCAAACTTGCATTGTGTTTCTACCACCAAGACCAGGGGCGGATCCAAGATTTTGAGTTGGGGGGCAGGGCACAGGAATCACCAGAATTTCGGCAGATGCGCCCGCCCAGCCTAAAATGTAGGGATGCAGGAGGTCTCGAATTTTTGGGTTTGCGGACTTTTTGACTAAAAAAAGGTAAACGGGGTTTGGTCAGGGCCTATGCATTGTTTATTCA
>NMRA01000239.1:393756-469745 GCA_002633005.1 Phoronis australis | reverse complement strand
CCCCCCCTCTAAATCCGCCACTGAAGACCGCCGCGGAAATTGAACATTTGAACTTTTGTTGGATGACCGCGGTTTTCCCGACATGTGGCGGATGTGCCACATTGTTCCCGATGTAGTTTGTGTAGATAACAGTCTTAAGGTGCGTGGATGAAACCCAAGAATATGCAAGGCAAATAGTTGTCAAACGCATGGCGGCCCATTATTGCATTGAAGTTGGAGCATCAACAGAGAGCAGAAGGATTCAGGAAACTTCTCAACGTCGTGTGAAAATATCTAGAATTTTCGCAAAGTATTTGATTTCTGCATGTGTCGCATAGTAACGAGTATAACGAATCACATTTCATCCCACCCCTAGTGTGTAGCGATTGAGTTAAAACCGCGACGTCTCTATAAGAATAAGTACTGATCGATAAGACGCTGCGTGCATTGTGTAATAACGCGTTGACGAGGAAACATGGTTAAGTACTTTCACCATGTAAATCGGACGGTCAACGAGTGGCAAGTCAACGTCTCAAAGTTAGACTCTTGGGAAGATTATGTTCTAGGCACTTACCTTGTTTTAATATGTAAGTAGCATTTATATACGTGAAGTGTAGTTGTGTCGGTTATCGCGTCACGATTTTAAGCGTTATTGTTTACATTTCAACTTAACATGAGAAACTTCACAAAACTCCGGACGGCCAAACGCCAGGACAACTCAATCATCCGTTCGAAACACTGATTCACAGCACCACGTGTGACGTGTACGAAGTGCAAAATCAGTCATTTGAACAAAATCAGACAGATCATCGACTCATTTACACGTATGAACCATTTGAAAAAACGTAGTTCTCACTGTGGTTCGTATGAAGTTACATGTATTTTGATCACTTGTCTGATTTTGATCGCATGTCTGACGTTGACGTTCATTGGTTCTGTACCATGGTTATAAGTTCGTGCGCTTCGATTGTCTAGTAACGTCCTTGTGAAATAAGAACGCTGCGTAAAACTGTAGCCAATAAGAAGGGTTTGAAATAAAATCTACAAATATCGTGTCAGTGGCTGATCTAGGATATCATGACATCAGTAACGTTGTTCAAAGAAAATGTAGCCAAGGTCCTGAAGATCTTCACCACGAGGTAGACCGAAATACGGTGTAGCGACATTCACGAGAAAACCATGTCCAGCCGTGGATGATTTTCCTGGAAAAGTAACACTCTTGAGTGGTAGATGTTGTGAAGTCAAAGAGTGAGCCTTTGGGACGGCAGGTTTGACAGTATATCAAACGGATAAGGGACTCTTGAGGTTCAACTTCCATCCAATAACAATGTATATTCTAACAACAAATCCTTTGACAATAATGAACGGTTTCTAAAGTAACGTAGGTAAACTTTTTATTGACATTTAGGTGAATGTCTTCCGGGAATTTCCGTAAACCTCAATTACGCAAATGTGACTACATTTCGAAACAAATTATATTTTCTTGGTGTTTTTTAAGTTCCCCAAATTAACGATGTCTATGAAAGTCAGTCGAAACCAATGTTTTATTCACGTTTGCAGACAATTATCAGAGCAGGGCGTGTGTCTAACATTTAACATACATTTAAAGATATCGGTTCCCTTACATTCACCGATTCGGAGCACATGGTAAATTCTGCGGTTTGAAAGATACATGTATCACTTAAATAAAAATAGTTCGTAGCTTTCAGCCTTGTTTCTGTATGAATTGTTTTGCTATGAATTTTTTTGAAGTATTTTGAAAAAGTGCGGGCGGGGTTTCCGTAGAAACCTCATTACATATGGCGGCAGTCAGTACCCATAATGCATCAGTCGGCTGTCACTCATTACGGTCCTGCTCCACCACAAATAAAAATAAGATAAAAATTAACATTAACTACAGTTAAGTTTTATGATATTTGGAGTTGTGTCGTACGAATATTGGGCTTAGTGTCAACCGAACTAATTTGCGTTACGGATCCTCTGATGAAGTTTTTAATGAAATGAAGCAAAACGGTATTTTAAAATACTGTGCTATAAAACGGTTGGGGACTGGTTCAGCGGTAGTCATTCGACTGGTTTTGTGAAGTTAACGGGTTCGATTGCCCGTTGCTGCTAATTCTATGAAATTGCTTTTCTTCGCAAAAACTGTCCTATAGAATGAAGCACACTGACCGTAAAATGTGAGTAATTTTGCCGGAGAATCGGTCAGGTACAAACGCTGCGTGTCGTGCACATGTATAACGCATTTATGCCATATGCCATTTGGAATTATGCAGAGAAGCGGGTACACACCGATTGACCAGATGTTCATGAACCAATAACGATTGCAGTGTCACAAAGTAGAAGGTTAACATCAACAAACAAGACTTGAAGAGATAGACAAAAGCTTAACTATCTTTGTTGAATCACCAGTAATTAGGAAAAAAGATGACGGAACGTTCAAAAGTAGTACACTTGTCTTTGGAAGACAATGTATAAGACTTATCTCTCAGACATTAATTTAAATTATTTAAACACAGTCTAAAAAATCTGATGTTCATGAACATGAACAAAGAATTGACGATTTTGACAAAGCGACATTTGATAACTTTGTAAATTTGCTACCGAAGGTGATTAATTTTTATGGCAACTGGTTTAATGGATTTCTACTACATATGTAATAGCCCAAGCCTACCCAAGTATGTGATGGACGTTTTACTGTAATAAAGTTGCTTGACATGTCCATAATTGTGCAATGACACTTGGCTTTCCTCAATTTCCAACTGTTTGTAGTTGGTTCATCGTGTAGTACACTCAGCTGAATCTCAGAACCAGAATACTGAATGTGAATTTTCGATATAAAAGTCACATTTCTTGTCTGATTTTCAAAACTGAAAGACCTGACCACGTGTTTACGAACTCTTTGAATACTTCATGCTATTAAAACCTCTCTTTCCAAGCGAATTTTTTAAAATTAGTATTGTGACGTCGCTTTCTGTGTTTACAACTATGTTTAATTTCACGCCTGGTAACCCAGTTTAATCCCTATAGAACGATAAGGTCAGCTGAAGCTGGGTGTTTAAAGGCGAAGGCAACCTTTTTTCATGTCATTTTTAGCAAAAATGAGGTTCGACGATTATCCCAGACATATTTTTCACTTATTTATTGCTTTTCGTAATTTAATTAATTACTCGTCGTCTACTCCGGAAGTGACGTTTTGGGAGGCAAGAATTTCGCGCCAATTTCTGTTCATATAGTCTGACTGTGAGAGCAGTCGAGTCAGTTATTGTTCTACCTCGGTTGTGATAAGTTCGGTCGTCGTTTGCTTTTGCTTACGAGTCAGTCAACATGCCACGCTGTTGCTGCGTACTGGGGTGTACTCATTATCGTCTCACGTACAGAGGAAGAACTGTCCCACTTGCCCGAGTGTCTCGCGACACACTCCCATTGGAGGGTGATCTGAGCACCGAAACTGCTTAGATCCCGCCGTGTGACTCCCTCGCTACACACCTGGCACCTTTTAAATAGCTCCAATACAAGTCCACAATAAACTTATCAAACTTATAGGCTCACCGATCTGTTCATTGGATGACGAACTGTCCTATTCACAGGGTGTCGAACTGGGCCTGTATTCACTCCCACTACTCGACATCGCTGCAGGGCTGCTTACAGGCTCTGGGCTAGAAACAACAGCACAGGGCGAATCACTGCTAGGTCCCGGAATTGCACGCAATGGGGTACGCTCGGAGGCAGGGGTGACAGTAGATGAAGTGCCTCTAGTCACTGTATATAGCGGCCACAGCTCGCGAGGCTTCTCGCTTCAAAAACGCACTTCTCGGGGTTGGCGACGGGGCACTGTCGGGAATAAACAGCGACGGTATGGTACCCTTCTTCAGGCGTTGTTTCGCAGGGACCTTCTTCAATTCAGCGAACATATCTCTGTCGTAATCTGACGGCAGAAAATGCTTGCCACACACTCGGTAACCCTCCACTGCTCTGTACGTTGCGTGGACGGGTAGCACTGCGTTCTTCAAATGAACGTGCTAGCCAAGTACGGCGAAGTGTGTCGGAAAGAGACGCAAGGTACCCAAAGCGCGTGTGAGACGATAATGAATACATCCCGGCACGCAGCAACAGCGTGGCATGTTGACTGACTTGTAAACAAAAGCAAACGACGACCGAACTTATCACAACTGAGATAGAACAATGACTGACTCGACAGCCCTCACAGTCAGACTATAATGAAAAGAAATTGGCGCGAAATTCTTGCCTCCCAAAACGTCACTTCCGGAGTAGAGGACGAGAAATTAGTCAAATTACGAAAAGCTGTAATTAAGTGAAAAATGTGTCTGGGATAGTCAACGAACCTTATTTTTGCTAAAAGTGACATGAAAAAGGTTGCCTTCTCCTTTAAGGTTAGAGAACGAGTCGAGTTTCGGCAACGACCGGTGAGGGTGTCAGCATAGCATTCTTTCCATGGTCAAATTCTTGTGTTTCTTGGGTAGAATAAAGCACGTAGGACACGTTGTTGAAGGGAAATAGTGTTATGTCAATAATGGATGCACATTGGATACAAGTGGTAGGCCTGTGAACAATAGGAATGCTAGGTAATACTGTACAACTACTAAGGTTAAAAACACTCTATGGAAAATGTACAGAACAAGCAACAGGGTCTTCAAATAGATACTGCTATGGTACTTAATTAAAGTACTCCGTATCTTGTGGTGCCTTACACGTATAAATTTCCTATCATATTGCACACTATTTGATGTTTCCACGAATCTCCATCAAACACGTTTCTGCATATGTGTGTCGCCATGGACGAAAGTTTGCGGCGACGTTCATCTTCCTTTGAGCAGAATGAAGTGTCACACTTTTGGCAATTGTATGGTCTTTTGTCATGGTGACGATCAGTGTGTCCTCTGTAATGCCACAGCTGCTGGTATTTTCATCTGCAGTCGTAATTCATTGGCAAATAAACATGAACAGGTCAATCCTGTTCCACGAATAGCTTAATACGTAAAACAAGACAGCTTTTAAAAAGTTAACATCTGAAGTAAATAGCGCTTACTGAAAAAACATAACAATTTCACAACAGTATTTCGAAATATCGTTGACGTGCTCAGGATGCGGACCACTAACAAATCTAACAATGTTTCTATCATTGAATTGTTGAGACAATTGATCCGGGCTGATTTTCGTAGACACAATATTCTCGCGCAGGAAGCCAGTGTTATCACTTGCTTCGCTGTTAACACGTGGCGATAGCCTTGCTTCGTCTTGCAATTCCCCGAGGCTCTCGCGTTTTTTTTTACTGGAAATTGAATTCGAAATTATTTTTGGCATTTTCCAATCTATGTTTACGAACAACAACAGTGTACCCACAACGAATAGAGTGCCCACGATCGTCACCCTCACGATTTTCGTAAAATAAAGTTTTTCAAAAATTTGTGAAATAGGCATGAATCTAAAGAATGAGGGAATTACCTGTTGAGTGTGTTAGTGTTAAACAAATCAACTTCCTTTAGGACATTTAGGGAACCATAAATGGTCTTACCCGGTTACATTTCGCCTCTTTTACCTTTCTCTATCAAGGACTAATCAAATCTTCTACCATCTTGTACTCTCACATTTTGACCTAATGACCTCATATTACATGCCAAGTGAGTGCGTTAGTTCACGAGTTCACCACTGGGTAAAAATGAAAATGGCGAAGTGACAAACGATTAGCAAAACGTCGAATCTTCGACTAAATATTCAGTTCTTTTGACGGTCTGGATTTGTCTTACAGTTATATTCGCCACGTTATTTCTGCAGATAAATATTCTCACGTGACCACAATTTCGACGTCTGTGTACAGACTAATATTTTATGAGCAATTCGAGTGTAATATATGAGACTAAAATCTACAATTTCAATGTACGGACTTGCAGCCTGTTTAAGGGTTGTTTTAACGACTAACGACTGGCAACTTTCCATTTTTGAAAAATTTACTACTTTGAAGCAGGAAGGTACATAGAACAGAACTGAAAATTCCTGTATTTAATTTAATTGAATTACTACTTGTCAGGAAATCACAGCGACTTCTAGAGACGTGGTTTTGGAAACGTAGTCGGTAAACTAATAAGCTTGCATATCCGTACCACTGACACTTGAATTTGCAAAAACATAATTTTGGACACTAAAACTTTGTCGAGCCAGGCTCCCAAATCAGTGGTGAAGTGGTAAAATTAGAGGTAAGTAGGCGCCCAAAGACCATCCTATCACCTTGAGCACTGAACGTAACTTACGGTGCGTAGGCGCTACAACCCATGTGTCAAAGTCAAGAAATTTGTTTCTAATTTAAATGATTGAGGTTTCTAAAAATAACCTTCTACTTACGTGTAATTTGATTCTTCATATAGCTCATTGTACCACTTGACCTAGAATTTAATGGCAAGAAGCGGCTTATCTTGTGCTTGATCTTGACATCATGTGCTACTCTTTGTTGAAGCACAACGAACATTCGGTTTTTGGCGGAGATTTCAAATGTCTGGCCGCACGTTTAGTCGCGGCAAATCACCTATCGGCAAATGCCGGATTTCGCAGTAGGCCAGAGTTAGAAGACAGCAACCCGTGGTACGTCAGTTATAAACAACGTTCTTTTACATAACCAGAGTTAGAATATATTCAAACTAATACTAAATTATTTGGAGGGCACTCAAATAACATTAGTGGGCGCGCGAAAACAGAGCATCGGAATTGCTTCGGGATCGTCCGCCAGCAACCCGGATGCTCGAAGGTCGTCTGCCATGAAACTCTTACGTTACAAGAAAAGGTCCCTGAATTTGTGAATTTGGCGTTTTGTGACATTTTTGTCGTCAAATCACCATTCAAAGGTAATTCGAAGTGATCAAGTGAAAGAAGGTATTCAAAGATTTATTCGATGCTGGTTTCGTGGAGTTCTATGCACATTTGAGTAGAATTGTCTGAGCAAACCGATCTTTAGAGTCCAATCTTTATGTTTTATTATGTAGTGAGTGACGTCAGTGGTGATCTAGGAACAGATAAACTCAAGAGCCTATGGTCCGTACGTTGAAAGTGTAGATTTAAGTCTTACGCATCACGCTCGAATCGCACATCAAATATTAACTGGCACACTTTTAAACTGCGATCGTTTGTCATGAACATATTCATCTGCAGAAATAATACGGCCACTATAACTGCACGGAAATCGAGCCCTTCAAGAACTTATTCGCAAAGTTTCGACTTTCTACTACACGGTTGTTACTCCACCATTTATATTTTTGTGAACTTGTGAATTGAAGCATTCACTTGGGTGATTGCTTGGCTTTCTGGTCACTTCATGACCTCATTAAGCCAAAACCTGAGATCAGAAGATGGCAGACGATTTGATTCGTAGTTGTTCGAGAAAGGTAAAAGAGGCGAAATATAATCGGTAAGACCGTTTGTGGTTTTCTAAAAATGTCAAAGGAATTTGATTTATCTAGTACTAACAAACTGAACAAGAATTTTTCTACCATTCTTTTGGTTTATGCCCATTTCACCAATCGGTGAAAAGCACTCCTATGGCCCTTCAGAGCTAAGTATTAACTTTTGTAGACGTTGTGTTGAAGAGTGTCGATGGTGGGTACAGTCACACTTGTGAGCTAAGCGAGTTGTCGTCTATCGCTTGTAAAGCTTTAGTCTCTTGACTGGTTTCCTCTTAGGTAACATCATTCGATAGCCGAGGAAAACGTTTTACTACAATCAGTATACTTTTCCGGAAATACGTCACAATTTACATGGAAGTGCAAAATACGGTAAAAAGGTGTCGACGGTGGGTACACTGCTGTCTTTCAAGAAAAATGACTATTTTTCTATTCTCCATGACATGTACAGAATAACCGTTTCATCTTAGCTTGAATTTGATGACTCCAAAATTATTCCTAACAGTTTGAAGCTGATCTCGGATGTCGAGCTTTTACTCGAAATCTTGAATTTTTACTCGAGTTTGTAGCTCCAATCTAGGGGTTGTCGGTTGCGAACCTGGATTGGAGACGCATATGTATAAACCATAATATACACGAACACAGAATAATAGCACTTATTTTGGCGTGTACAAACGTAGAAATAATTTCGATATCGATTTCGATTAGTCCTCGAGCTCAGCAGATCTCCTGCGTTAATTGACAAAACATGAACGTTCATGTGGGGACTTCCACAGTTACACTGGTACACTGCTGGGCAAGACGCTGTCGGACAATGCTGAATTTCGTAAACTAATTTTAACAGAACTTGCAGTTAACATTTACAACTATTAACTCATATGTACGTTAATCGTAATAACTTTCGCCAGTTTTTGCTATCGTTCTATTCATATTTTTTCTTCAATGGCATTTTTCACGCACTAAGTTCGTCTGCTATTCTCGTTTGGATTAGTGATTGGTGTAGACGTACACCGCAAACACGCGTATTCACAGTATGAATTTATTTTCACAGTGGTTAGACAACCCTTTTGCTTGCTTACTTTGAATTTGTTGTTTTGATCATTTGTTTTGCTCGGACATTACAGGGTCGTAGGAAACGGGGGGGCACGTGCCCCCAAAAAATTTGCAGCCGTCAGCGTTAACTCGTGGCAATCGACATAGGCGTGGGGATGGGGACAGTCAAGAAAAGAAAGACTGCGAATACGGATAAGAGAGAAAATTCAAGAGAACATTTGCCAACTCGGTTTCAGCGCATGGTTTACCCTTTGAGGGCCCTGGCCAGGACATTGTTGTTAGGGTCTCCTATTTTGCACCATAGGTCGTCTAAACGCACTTGAAAAGTGCCCTTAATTATTCATACATGTATTTCGAAAAATCGAGAAAAATTTTAAATTCAATAATACAAATTTGCGAATACAAAACTATATTTTCCAGAGACCCCTCTTTGGCAAGGGATAACGGACCAAACTGTGACCCTATTTTTCGTTGTTTTTTTTCTTGAAATTGTTTGTCACTTGAGAAAAATTGATGACCTGGCGGATAACATCAATTGCTGCACATTTCCTGATCTTTGAAAATATAGATCTTTTCATATTTAGGGGCCCAGACATTGAAGGGGCTATTGATGACATTCAATTGGCCACCCTTTTTGTGTTTTTATCGACAAATTCTTAAAGGACCTCTCACGGAAAGAAGGTCCAATATTGGTATCGATTATCTCTATTCCCCTGTTGCTTGTGAAATCTTACAACCGGTTTTGATGTTGAGGAAGGTCTCTTATTTCAGGACCACACGACGACGGAATGAACTGTTAGTCTTTTCCAAACTTAATTATGTGTAGCCTTTCATCTTAAGGTGTCCTTTTTCAGACGGGATCCTCTCTCGGTGGGGTGGTTGGGGGGAATTGCCCCTTTGTCCTTCTATACATGTAAATCTTACACTGCCAAGTATTCACGAGGCGTACTAGGGAAAATTCGACCTATCATCAGATACCCAAATAGCGAAGTACACTAAACAATTTTTGTCTATCTGAAATAAGTCTCAAGGATATTGATGAATGACGGGCAGCTCTACAAAGTGTACCAAAATGTTCTCACAATGCAAATGACAATAAATTGTTTATTCACTTAGGAACTAGATTAGTGGTTCAAATTCACAAACTCCGATCGAAAAAAGAAGTTTCAGTCATTAAATAAATGAAATTAAATTCATTGCTCATTAACTTGGAAAGGTTGTTTTGCACTTCCTTGATGTGTTTAGTTTCGCAATGAATTTTTGTTAGTCAAAACTGAATCGTTTGCTTGTCATTCCCATGCACAGTACGCATACGGTACATCTCATGACTGACGCACCCACGTTAAAAATACGGTGAAACCATGCAGTAGGCCTGCGCAGAGACTGGGTGATCCACAGGAATTGAATTTGAACTCCAGACGTTGAAATTTGTACATTCTGGTACAAGTACACACTCTGTATCATTTTGGTACACGTACACACTCTGAATCATTTTGGTACACGTACACACTCTCATCATTTTACCCAGCCACCACAAACTGGACTACCGGCCATGTTTCAACAAGGAATTTTGAAACAGTCCCAAATGCACTGTACCAGAGAACCCGGAATCCACCTTTTCCAAAACTGCCTTCAATGAACGGCCATAATAAAACGAACTTTCCCGAAATTGGATAGTAATATAACGAACTTTTCTTGAAATTGGATCATAGTAAAACGAATCTTGACCTGCGCAGACGGATAAGTACGAGCTACGCTGCCTGTCTCGAGTGAAGTATAACTTAGCTTCCAGCGATTAGCTTCAGTTCATCGAATTTTGTATTTTCAGACTGTTAGATCTCGCTACAGTTACTTGAGGCAGCCCCCGTGCAGCTACCCGTCAGTGCGCTGTCCTTAAGCCCATTTTTACTCTCCGTGAAACTTTTTTGGTGCACGGTTACTCAAATACTGATGGCTGTATCCCCGGGATTGCCCCCCCCCACACCTATGCCGGACGTAGGAGGTTCGGTACAAATATGGCGGCATCCGAAGAAGGGGGGACACGGATGTGGGGGCGATAGAAAGGGGGGTAATTTGGCGAAGTTGAATTGGTTTGTCCCCCCGCCCCCACCCAATAATTTTTCCCTTCCTACGAGCCTGTATTGGTACGTAATTGTTTCTGTGGTAAGGAAGGGCAAGGCGTGATTGCTGAGACAACATGAGCTAACTGATCAGAGGCGAGGAAACAGTGCCTCAATGAATTTTTTGCGCCTATCGACAAATTATATCTAAGAACTACTGTTTGTTAAACTCCAACTTAGCCAGTACTCAGATTTTAAACAGAGCTGAAGGACCACCGGAATGCTTTTCACTGCTTGGTGAAATGGATATAGACCAAAAGAATGGGAGGAAACTCTTGTTCAGTGTGTTAGTACTAACGAAATCAAATTCCCTTGACACGTTTAGAAAACCGCAAACGTTTTACCGCAAATATATCGCCTCTTTTTGCCTTCCTCTAATAGCAACGAATAAAGTCGTCTGCCATCTTCTACCCTTTTTATATAATGACGTCATGTAATAACCTGAATGCCAGCCAATGAGCCTAGTGTACATGTATGCTTCAGTTCACGAGTTCATCGGTGGCTTAAAAATATAAATGGCGGAGTGACAAGCAAATACCGGAAAGCCCAATTTTTAGTAAATAAGTTCTTTTGAAGGGCTTGATTTTCGTGCAGTTATATTTGCCGTGTTAATTCTGGAAATAAATATGCTCACGCGACCTCAGTTTCAACGTTTTCATGTTAATATTTGATGTGCAATTCTCGTGTGATATGTATGGCACTTGATACTAAACTTTCACTGTGCGGACTTCTAACCCTGTTACTTAGCAAAATTTCACACCGCTTGGGTAGGTCACCTCGTCGTGAAGCTCATATCAGCTTGTAGAATTAACGACCGGTGGGGTGCATGCAAAATCTGGGACTCAAGCGACACTTAACTTGCCCGTTGTATCCGTAATGAGTGAAAAACGATCTAATAAACATAATTTTCTTGCATAATTTTCCGATTTTTGTAGTTGGTAAAGCAACCCTTAAACAGGGTTGGAAGTTGAAAGTGTAGAATCAAGTTCCATTCAAATTACACTCGAATTGCAAGTCAAACCTTAACCTGCATGCGTCAAAATTGCAATCGCGTGAATAAATTTACAATCAGAAATAATACAGCGAATATAACTTCACGGAATCAAGCCCGTTAGAAGAACTTATTCAAGAAGGTTCGATTGTTTACTTTTCGAATATCAATCCGCCATTTGCAATTTTTAACCTACCGGTGAGCTCATGGACTAAACCATTCACTGGGCTCACTGGCTGGTATTTAGGTCACTACATGACGTCATTAGGTCAAAAGCTAACGGTAGAAGATGGCAGACGATTTGATTCGTTGTTGCTAGAGGAAGGCAAAAAGAGGCGAAATGTAACCGGTATGATCGTTTGCGGCTTTGAAAACGTGTCAAAGGAATTTGATTTTGTTAGTACTAACACATTAAAGAAGAATACTCCTCCCATTCATTCGTTTGATTTATATCTCTTTCACCAAGTGGTGAAAAGCTCTTCGGTGGAACCACAGGCGCTCGAAGTTCCCGATGACTCATAACCACATATAAGAAACATAAAAGTTGGACACTAAAACTGCCGACTGTCTCAAATCCAAATGCAATCTTTGTGAACCTCCTTCAGACTGGTATTGCATAAACCTCCGAAGCCTTGTGTTTCCTTGGATCCATTAAATTGTCCTTGTGAGCGGTGAATTGGCGACGAAATTTTCAAAACAAACTCAAAACTCTGAATTCAAGTAACTTAAATAGTTATCATGGCGGATTTCAGTTGTACAACCCTATGTGTAAAAGTCAAGAAATTATTCCCCAATTTAAATGATTAAGGTTACTAAAAAATAATCTTCCCGGCACTTATTTTTTACAATTTGTTTCTTCTTATAGGTCATTTTATCACTTAACCTTTGTGCAAATTTCCACTTATGCGCCCACCTCTCGGGTAAGCTCTCATCCCCAACTTGCCGCTAACAAAACTTGACCTTGAGCCTGTGCTTTTGTTCGCAGCTTTGCCTTGGCCTCGGACTGCGTTTGCGGGAAGCACAGCGTGCTTACACCTACTTACAATTGTCTCGAAAAGTACGTTTTTCAGCCGGTGTTTGTGGAATAACTCAAGCGCTGTAACTACCTTTTTTACATTATCAACTGATCTTTTGTTAAATTGATATAGACCTATTCCGTAGATTTTTGTAGAAGTGCCGCTGTTCTACTCCGAGATTAGTCATCGTTCAGAGATTAAATGTGGACGCCCCCTTGTGACGAAGTGGTGTAATTTTTGGCGACAAGCGCACAGGACACACGAAGGTCTTTTGGGTGCATAAATTGGTATTTATAACCAACCGAATGAATGTCCTCTCATTCCTGAAACCACGAGAGTATCTGGTCGTGTGCTCCAAACATGCACCCAAGGCGATATTTTAGAACTTACCGATTAAGTTACCAATTTGTCGCCCTGATTTTGGAAAAAACAATTCCCCCTTACAGCTTTTTATTACCGCCGCCCAGGTATTCCGGCTGTTGGTGAAAGGAAAAAATGTCAAAAATCCGTACTAGCAAAAACCAACTGAGGCACTCAGGAATGCCTTCTTACCACGCTAACTTGATGGCGACTGCGGAGCAGTTATTTCGTTTTTTCTGCGCCCTCCCCCTTGCATTTTTAGTGACAACTTTGGTAAACTCGCGGTGAGAAATAATAATCTCGATCTGACTGTGGCTTTATT
The DNA here is from genome assembly GCA_002633005.1 of Phoronis australis. NCBI lineage: Eukaryota > Metazoa > Phoronida > Phoronidae > Phoronis > Phoronis australis. Next base: position 456,495 of record NMRA01000239.1, on the reverse strand, counting down.
CGCGCGTACAAGTTTCACGAGTGTGCCTCTGAAATTTTAGGTCTGTTCTGTTGCGATGTATCGCTATGGCATTAATAATCAACTTCAAACAATAGAATATTGTTCAGATATGCTGGAGAGGGAAGTATTCATCAGCTAACCCGCGGATACGCAAAATGTTTGTGCTAATAAACCGGGCGTGCGTTCAGTAGACGCTAGGACCTACGCTAGGACCTAGCTAGAACCTAGTCAAAGTCATGTGCTCTCATTTGAAATTCACGGCAATATCTCACGTAATCTCGCGAAGTCTTGCTTTTTAGCGAGGTCCTAGCGTTTCTGAACGGCAGGCTGGTGTTTCAGTGAGCTGTGCGGCAGCGTGAATGAGCCTCGTTCACTAATTGCTGTTCACTTAATTCAAAGTATTTGCATACTGTATCCAATGTGAACATAAGCGAAGACTCCACTTGCGATCTGTCAATAAATTATTAAAAGTCATACATGTACATGAATGTTCGGCGATTTTTAAGAGAAAATATTCTATGGCGGATTCCGAGGTAAAAAGGGGGTATTTTGGTCAATTGTTCCTTCGACTTAAGAATTCTTACACGTAGGACTTTATTAAGGAATTAATGCTTGGTCAACCGTTCCACAGAGCTTTATTCGAATTGAGCGAATATCCGACTTAAGCTCGTCCGACTTAAGCACGTCCGACTTAAGCACGTCCGACTTAAGCACGTCCGACTTAAGCACGTCCGACTTTAACCGAGGTTTACTGTATGTAGAAAATTGTCTGTACAACATGCTAATTACCAGATTTGCAAAATGTTGTAGCTAACATATTTAGGCCCTTACTTGCGTATTGTTCACGTCATTTCAAAGACACACACCTGCGACTTTGTAATCTCTTAATATTTGAAAGTGGCAATTTAAATTCAAAGCGATGTGCCCAGTGGCTGTATGATATAAATCATAATTTTATTGATGTTTTATCATTTCCTAATTGTTAAAGTTGTTACTCGCATGTTTAATTAGTCGCCGCTCTTAAGGATACGTCTTTGGGGAATAACGTGATTCTTTTTCGCTGACAGCGTACAACGCATTTGAATGTGTTTGATATATTGGTTTTTATACAAGAAACAGTTTGACTCAAAAGATAGCCACTGGGTACATTGATTTGAATTTAAATTACCAGTTTTAGATATTGAGATTACAAAGCTTGTTTAGCAACCTCACTGACAATATGACCGTCCATGATTACACAGTGATAGAACTCTCCTTTGTCCTTGAGGTAGGAAAACGAGTTGTTTTCATTGGTTTTGTTTTAGAATTTCAGGCACATTTTCACAGGTCATATCGGAAACAGTCGAGGTTTGTGGCAGTGCAGATGTTCACAGTTTGAAGTGTTCAAAAAAGTAGCGGGATTGAAAACGTATCTGTGCGGTTCAAAATTAACCCGACGATCTTCATTTGTTCAGTCGTTTTGTGTTTGATTGATGTCAGGAAGGCGAATAACTTTTAAAACCCAGACCTACACGGATATTTGTCAAGTTTGTCCAATTTTGTCGAGTTGGAGTTGCGGCCCAAAGCAGAGCAGTAATACTTTTCAGGCATTAGAAGGACGAGAATACGACAAAAACAAAGAACGTGTTGAACTCCAATGGCACAGAAACGAGGCTGCAGAAGTGCTTGAGGTGAATTGCAACATTGAGGGTAAATACAGCAAGATTCAAGTGTCTCTGCGTAACCTGGGATAACCCTATTATCGACCTTAAATTGAAAAAAATTTCACGTGAACATTCATCATCAATCTGACAGCTTCTAATCGATCTCTACACGGGTAATGTTCAAATTTTATTATATACGTGTAAGTTGCGTCACGATAGAGGTGTGAAAGTACCCCCAGAAAAGGCACTTGGAAAGCAAGCCACTGGTCAGTGCAGGATTAAAGAGAGGGATTGAGAGCTATTTAATTGTTGTTAATATGTATACACATGGGTTGACTGTTAATAAAGTTTGCTTGTGAACCACATTTCTTTTTGTTTCATCCCGTATATTCGTCTATAATTCGTTTAAAAAACGCTCTCACTTCCCACAAAGTTTTGAGAACAGAAAATTTCCATCTTTGGCTATCTTCAGAAAATACCTCATACCAAGGACGTGGCACGATCATTGCCGAGTCTGTTCATAGTTGCGTGTTGTCTGTTGTGTGCAAAGAGGAGTACTTTTGTTGTATTTTTTCGAATTTAGACAGATATTTAAATTAAATTGGAATAAATGTTTGAAGAAGAATGACAGACCGTTGTATAGTTGGAGGCTGTGACAATTCGCCGCAAGTTTCCCACTGATCCAAGACTGCGTCGTAGGTGGTAAGAATTTCTTAAGTCCACGAATGGAGCATCGCCGTATTCGGTAACGTGTAGCGAACATTTTTCTGCAGATTGCATCGAGGACTACAGCCAGCAATCCAAGAATGGTTGTAAACCAAGATCGATCAGTGAACTTTTTTAAAATTTTAAAAAGAGTATTCGAAACTGTACATGTTGTCGCTTTGCGGAAGCTAGTAAGTCTTGGGCTACTCTTGTAACCTAAAATTTAAAATGGCGGTTCGCATCAACGAACACTGTCGGAAAGGATTAGTGCTAGAAGTAGCAAGTAGATTGATTTTGTTTTGAATTAGGATTTTTTGCAAAAAAGTGTTTGAACGAGGATGTACTGAATAACTTGGTTTTCTTTACCTGTCGCTGCTATCCATTGAATTTTAGCCTCGATCGCTAGCTCGACTGAATGAAAAGTAAGGGTAGAGCGGTCGAACCAATTTTTTTTCGTTTTGCAAAAATACTTCAACATAACTGGAAAGATAATGCATCCCACTCAATAGAAATATCTTTACTTACTATTCTGAGCGATTCACCAGATTTCAGCCACGCAGATGTTACGTATTGAGTGCCAAAAGTACTCACAGTTCCCGTTGGACTACATGTATGTCACAATTCCAGAGGCACTGGCAACATGGCTACTTTTGCTGAACTGAAAGGCATGTTCAGTCAGCTATTTTATAATTGGTGAAACTTTAACTTTGATACAATTTGATGAATGTTGCTATAAAATAGCAACTTTGCCCTGTTTTTACGTTTCTGTGCAAAACATATAAGGAATATTCTAAATGTTCTACAGTGAATATCCCATTCAGTTGATTTTATACTCAGCTAAAAAATAAGTTTTGAAATCGTTTTTTGTTTGAAAGTCAATTGCTCTTCAAGGTTTGACTATGTGTCACAATATAATTCGTATTTTTTCAACATTCTACGTTTAAATTGCGTTTTTAATTGATATTTTGTAACTTATTGCGTTCTTACTTCAAGTTACTCTTAATTAAAGAAATAGGCTATGTAGGATTGTGAAGCTTTAAGCCTCCAATCCTTGTTTCTTGCACCTTTTTAATCATCCTTGTCTAATTCTAGTGTACGGAAACACCCGATCGCCATGGTAATAGTTAGGCATGTCCACTTTCATATCATGTAAATTTGTCATGTGTTGTTGGGTAAAGTTTTTAATGCTTAAATGTTCTAACGTACTGTGCATTCTAAGTTACTTATTTTGGTAAAAAGTTAGATCATATTTGCTTACATATTAACTGTACTGAGATTATTTCAGTGTTTACTTATGTACAGTAGATGTAACCCTCAACTACCTTGAAAGTATTTCACTGTAGAAACCAAATACATAGTTCCGACTGAAAGTAATTGATTTTAATTTGAACTGTGGAGTGCCTAATGATTAAATCATAATCGTCCTCTGATTTGTTCTTTCATTTAGATGATTCAGTGACCAAAGTATTATAGAATTAGCTTGCCATAATGAACGCCCGAAATAACATGTTCACTAGTTGCCATCTTCAGGCAACATTTATTGCTGCCTTGGATTCATTATTATTTCAATAGATTAGCACATGAATTTAAAAAACACTATCCAGTTGAAAATCAAGTTCAAAAGACTTCCATTTCAAGTGTTCTTGTAATTCTATCATTGAGATTGTCACCTCCACTTAAATTTCAATTATAAATGTGGTTCAATTAAAAGGTTATGTCCTTCCTACTCACTGCAGGAAATAAAAAATGAAAACTGTAGTATTTTGTTTTGATTTCGTCATCTTTGACACCCAGGTCTCAACATTTCCTTGGCAAAAAGCAATTGAGTTATGCTAAATGGAATTGAAAGAAAAAATTTTGGAGGTTGACTGCGTATAGCCAGTGAGCTTTATTGCTATAGCACACCTGTTTCCTTGGTCTGGCATCACCCTCGATTATGTAACCACGTAAGCCTGTTTTTAGAATTGACTCGGCTGAAGTCGAATAAAATCATTAACTTTTGGGTTTCTCTAAGTAACTACGCTGTGCGGACAAGAATTGCACTGTGCAACAGGTTCGTACAGTGCTATTCTTCAGTAGTTATGTTGAAAACGCAGTTGTTTTGGTGTCTTTAGGGGTTTGCGGGGCCCAAAACTGCCCACTGACTGATCCGATGTAACTTATGAAGACTTCCGTGATTCAGTTCTTGTAACCTAAATACAAATCGGAATCAAGTAAACAATTGAAAATTTCAAATAACCAATGCATTGCTGCCGGAAATGTTCTCAATATAACCCAGTGAGCATTTATCCGAATGCACACAATTAGCTTTTATGTATGTTAAACGTTATACGGCAATTTATTTGTTCTTCTTATGATTTTGCGAAGTTCAGTTTTTTTTATTTTACTGCGGAAAGCTCATGATCTTCGTAATCAAGATTTCATAAATGTTACCATTCTATGCCCATCATGGCTATTGATTGTAGTTTTTCTTGCAATATCGTTGGTCTCGGTACACTGTTTATTCCTTTAAGCTGTTAAAATGACCTTTCTGCGGAGCAGTTAGGACCATAACACTCAAAAACATTCGCAACACAGATTCCACGTTTGGGAACGCTGACTTCAATTTTTGCAAAAACTTTTTCGCCAGCGCAATCGGGGTTATCCGTGTAACCATGAGAAAGCTGCAGTTAACCCTAAGATTATCAACGTCGGCTGGATATTTTTGTAAAATGTCGTACACATTCCAATGCACATTTTCATTGGCTACGTTGCAGAAAGTTGATAACGTTCGCAATTTTCTTTTGTTTTCTTTACTAGTGTTTAATGCGAGTTAGGCTCACAATTACGTATCTGGAACAAAGGTGGGTGGGTGACTTTCGCAAACGTGACCTCGCTTACTGCCTAAAACCCATGTATTCGAATTCCCAGCACCAGGTCACCGGTGGTCAATACCAAATGTATCTTGTATCTTGAAAGTCTAGCAAGTGGGTGAGTGTTTATCTTATCTAGAACTGAAGAGAGTATTGTATTTTCATTGATGACTCTAGGAACGCGAAAACGTGAACAGTGAGTTGTCGTGACTGATTTGTAAAATGGAGTCTTTCGTATGTGTATGTAGTTGCGATAAGTAACCTTTAAGTTTCCTCAGAGATCTAGCGAATGAGAAATTCTAATTGGTCCGCTGTTTCGGTTGTCATAACAAATGAAATTCTTTCGGAAGCAATGTGGAGGTTAGTGGCGAAAAGACTAGTAATATATTACCAAGTAGGATATACATGTATTGTGAGTATCATCAAATAGAGGTATTTTCAGTAATTTGCTATTTGAATTTGTGTACGCAAAGTAGTGTGCGATGGGGATCATTGTCATGACTTGTTTCTGAAAGAATTGTCATCTGCCGAAAGTTTTAAATCCTCGTTTTATGATGCCACAAAGTAAGTGAGTGTAGATCAAGGAGTACTAAATAGTCGTGAACTCGACTAAAGGCAGATATTTCTTGAGTTGATTTAGTACGCCAAAGGTTTGTGTAATTTTTGTTCCCACCACATTAATGTGTTCAGATCAGGACAAATAACTGTCCATCGATATTCCCAAAGACGTACTTGTTAACAAAAGATTTTGAATATTTATAGTTATCTTAAGTTTTAATGTTTGTGCTACTTTTCTGAGGGAAGTGGAATGTCTTGGGTCTTGTTTTGATGACATTTAACAGCAATTTGTTGATTGATAACTATGTGAATATGTCTGATAGCTTATTATTGATTTCAGTTTTGTTGTTTTTTGGTTTTGTAGACGAAGGTGTGTATCATCAGTACACATAAGGGTATCAAACGATATGGATTTGTGGAGGTCATTTACGGAAAGGAAAAAGGAAGGGACTAAGAATAGATCGTCGGGGTACATTTCCGATGATGAATTATTTTTGGGAGGGTGAATTGTCAAATACAACACATTGCCGTCGAATGATTAAATGAGTCTTGCAGAATAAATGTTTTACTCCAGCAGTNCGTACTTGTTAACAAAAGATTTTGAATATTTATAGTTATCTTAAGTTTTAATGTTTGTGCTACTTTTCTGAGGGAAGTGGAATGTCTTGGGTCTTGTTTTGATGACATTTAACAGCAATTTGTTGATTGATAACTATGTGAATATGTCTGATAGCTTATTATTGATTTCAGTTTTGTTGTTTTTTGGTTTTGTAGACGAAGGTGTGTATCATCAGTACACATAAGGGTATCAAACGATATGGATTTGTGGAGGTCATTTACGGAAAGGAAAAAGGAAGGGACTAAGAATAGATCGTCAGGGTACATTTCCGATGATGAATTATTTTTGGGAGGGTGAATTGTCAAATACAACACATTGCCGTCGAATGATTAAATGAGTCTTGCAGAATAAATGTTTTACTCCTGCAGTAACATAACACGTAAATTTTTTAGCAAGATATCATGTTCTGTTGTGTCAAAAGCTTTTCTTAGGTCTAGTAAGATGGGGTTTGAGTTTATCCTTTTGTCTAGAAATCCGTTAATTATGGCAGTTAGTTCGAGTGTTGCAAATTCTATTGTTCTTATTTTTTAAAAGCCACATTGATGTTCATTGAAGAGGTTGTTTGCAGTACGACGTAGTAAGCGTGAAGCTAGTCAAAAGAAATTTTTCGAATAATTTTGAGAAAGCAGGAACTGAGTAGAGAGAAATGTTGTTAATACTGCGTTAATCTAAATAATTTTCTTTTTATATGGCCTTAACTTTGGCAATTTACAAAGAAGTTGGAAAATCACCTGTGTCAAAACATTGATTGATGATGGTACTGAGTGATTTGATAATGAACAGAGTAATCGTGAATTTGGTGAAATGTTGTCAAATCCTTTAATAGATTTAAATTTGGTATTGCCCAGGGAATTTCTCATATTGTTTTCATTTACTGCTTGAAATTTTAATTTTGTTTGCGTAGGACTGGATAAGAAAGAGTCGATTTTAGAGTGTGTGTGGACTGGTAATTACTATTAATGGATCGCTATTTATAAAGATGTTGTTAAATTCATGAGCTGTTGACGTTTATCAAATATATTTAACGTTTATTTCGTTATTTATTCTGATAATTTTTCAGACTTGGTGTTTGTTTTGAAAATGCTCTTGATCGCATCCCATGTCTTGCTTGTATCTCGTTCTTTATGAAGGTAAAGTTCTTTGCAGTTTGAATAAGTAATTTCAAAGTTTTACTGTGAGTAATAACGACTCTATTTCATTCGTCATGTAATGGGCTAGGTGTGGATATAAGTTTTATTTTTTGTGCCGCCAATGTTAACTTTTTATTGAAATAAGATGTCCCTGTGTTATCCAAGGGTTCGTTTTGCGCGTGTAATTTTTCAATGGAGTTCTTTTGTAGGGAACGTGTTCTTCCTGCAACTTAGTGATGATATTAGACAATACAATATTTAGAGTCCTGGTGGGAGCGTAAATTTGACTGAAAATATAATCGATATTAGTCTATTTGAGTTCATTTAAAAAACTGTGCTCGTTGTTTGGGAAATAGTTGTGTTCAAATTATTTTTGGAATTTGTGGTTTGTAATTGATACTGACATATAGTGAGGTGAACGTAGGAAAGTGGTCATATAGACTGAAACACATGTTACAGCGAGATATTTTTGTGTTGTTAGTTGATGTGTACTAACGATAGCCAATTAGAGTTGCCAAGGCTACAGATCATGTGAAAGAAATCTTGAAATTTGCAGTTGTAATTTATTTTTAGTAGATCAATGGTGTGATCGACCGCAACATTGAATTCTTTGTTACCTGTGCTCGGTTTAATAACGACAACCGCAAACGCATCAACAAATAGTTCCACGTGACTGGCTGAAGTTGCAGGGGGGCTTGTTAACATTTGTAACAGCTATAAGATTGTCGTGTATCTTGTTGAGAGAGAGTAAGCAGAGTAGGCAGTGGCAATGTCACTGACAGCGATCTCGTTGTCAGCGGCATTCGTGTCTTTTTGTGCTCTTATCGGCGCCAGTGTTGTTGAGCAAGTGACGTCATCATCGATGTTGTCGCCAATGCCAGTGTCACTGGCGGTCTCTTGCTGGCCGTTGGTGTCATGGGCGTTGACGTCGTATTCCTTGGCGTTCTGGCATTCGTTGTTGCTTCAGTTTTAAGTTCTTTATTCGATTTTGCCACGTGATGCTCCTCAAAGCGCTTTCACTACGTGGTGAAATGCAATTTCTCCAAATATGTCACTTAGTTAAGTTGTTTATTTGAATTTACATGTATGTTCGCAGTTAACCAAGACTTAGTGATGACTCCATACTAGCTGCTCTTACGTCTCAGGTTTCAAGAATATGGGTACTGTACCCGATCGACGGATGTGAAATTAATAATAGATTTCAAGTTCTTTTCATCCTCATTGTACATGTAGTCTTCACCGACGTAGCCATAGTCGTTGCCACTTTTCAGCAGTGCTGTAGTGGGAAAATTAAAGGTAAGTAGGCGCCCAAGCCCACCGTATCACCTTGAGCACTGAACGTAACTTACGGTGCGCAGGCGCTACGTTCAAATGCCAAGAGGTGGTTGGCTGCGCCTACGTGCGCCTACGCCGCACAACAGCACTGTTTTTCAGTTGCATTCTGTTAGCGGGGGTGGGGTGGTTTGAAGCGCTTTTTGTTCAGGGTTATGTCATTGTCGTTTCGGTTATTGAAGGATGTCGGCCGAGGTGACCTAGACGGCGCCCCTGTGGACGTTATGTTGTTCTTGTCCTGTGGCTGTTTGCGCTGGCATCGATGTGGACACCATCTTGAATAATGTTGGCTGCGATATAAGCACCATCAATGGTGCGTTCGGTATTGACATTCTTCTCAACTCGTCTACGTATGTTGACCAAGCTTTGCTGTGGTCATCGGCAGTTGCTTTATCATGAAGTTTGTTTTTTGTTTAGACGCACGCTACAAGTTCCATTTTTTGTTCATTCCACATGAAATTCACACACAACGTGTACCTCGTTAATATTTCTTGGTAGGTTGTTTTCGGAAAAATTGGCGCAAAAGTAGAGCTCTGGCGGCAAAGTTTCGATATTTTGTTTCGCGGAGCTCTAAGCTCTGCGGTCCTTTGAGGGATTTTTCTGGAATGTGGTATGTCGATAGATCTCGTCAACCACTGAAGGAATTGTGTTATCTGTATCCTGCTGCAGCCTACTGTTCCCAATTTATTCGAGATTTTGTGTTTTTTAAGTTTTTTTCATATATTTATTTCCAATTACTCAAAAAGTAGTTAAAATAATAAAAACACGCACTCCTTCAATGGCCATTTAACTTTCGACAACATATGCAAGGCATATGTTAGGAATACGTGGTCTATAACCGGAATACAGATCGTAAAACATGTCCCGACGAATGTCTCTCTAGTTGCCAATACAGATGTCTTAAAATCAACGTATGATTACAAACGTTGATATTAAACAACAATAAATATCTCGTGGTTTACAGTGTTTTTGGAAACATTCATTGTGACAGACAGTGAAACAATTATTCCTGTAAGACTAGTTTTTGTGTTTGCACATTTTTATATCGGAAATTGGTATTTATGGCTTTCTCAGATTCAACACATTAATTCAACTCGAGAAAAACACCGGAGTGAAATTTTTCTTGGGCAAAATTCGAAGTGACCCAGGCATAGTTATATAAGTGTCTCTGAACACTGGAATCGACTGTTTTTACAACCTTCTTGTTGCAGTTGTCATTAGCATTTCGGTCATCGTGTTCGACATCACTCATCAAAAAGATTTCATGCCGCTACTGCAATATAAATGAGCTCCAAGAATAACAAGATCATTAATCATAGAAAGGATCAATCGTGGCTGCGAATTTAGTCCCACGGGCCTATATTTGGAAGACTTGTTCGCAGAATATCCCGGGTAGAGTTCAGGACCTCGCTAGAAAAGCAAGACTTTGCGAGACCACGCGAGATATTGCCGTGTATTTCAAATGAGAGCACGGGATTCTGACTAGATTTATCTCTCCGTGAGACAGCTAGTGAACTCTACCCCGGTATGCTGTGAATTAATTCACAGTATTCATATCAGGTCAAATTCTAAGTGCATTGATGAAAATTAAAATATGTCTACTCTCAAAAGAGTTGAACGTCGTTGTAACGTTTCATAAGACATACATTTGTTAATGATAAGAATCTCGTCATAATCTGTCGTTGGTCGTACATGTACTTAGTCAAGTCCATGCAAATGAAGATTTAACAACCTTAGCCACATTTTAAAATCCAGCGCGATAAAACGTCTCAATAAATAAACGAATTTTTAACTGTTTCTGTTCTCGAAGATTATTGTTTTGTCCATTTATTTATTTATTTATTTATTATTGTGATATTTAAAATGAGGGTGACCTCTTCAGTGATAGCACTGCTTTCCAAGAGGGCCTTCAACAAGAAAAACAGTAATATAATACAATGAAGTAATAAAACAACAATGAAATATACGTAACAAAGATAAAATTAAAACAGGTTGAGAATTAAGACATTAACTAAATGACGAATAATGGTAAAAATTTAACTAAGACAGATGAAATAAATTAAGAGATGACTCTAGACAGTGAGAGTATTTACGACAATGAAAAAATGACATGATTAATACAGGCAGGGTATAAAAGGTTAGGTAAATTACAGCCACTTTTTAATATTTACTTTAAAGGTAGTGATTGAATTGGACCGTTTAATTTCTGGGCTAAGATAATTCCATATTACAGCAGCTGCATAGATAAAAGATCTCTTGCCCGTCTCGGTTTTAATTTTTTTAGAAGAAACATTGCCAGCAACAGAAGAACGTGTAGAATATACAGCCTGACTGCTATTGAATTTACTGCTGAGATTTGCTGGAGTCAAGCCATTGATACATCTGTACATACAACAGACAGAGAGATTTTTATTTCTTTGTCTTACTTTCATAAATCCCAGCTTGGAATACAAGTCGTCAACCCTAGTGTCCCTAATTCTAGTACCCAGGATAGCCCTGGCGGCTCTATTTTGGATTACTTGGACTTTGCTGACAAGTGTGTCACTAGTGTGCCCCCCAAACCGGTATACAATAATCAATATGAGGCTGAATAATAGAATGGTAAAGAGTCTTGAGAGTACTGACATTAAGAAATTTGCCTAGACGTTTAAGTACACCGATTTTCTTTGATAATTTCTTTGTGATATGATCTGTGTGCATATTAAATTTAAGATTGGGATCTAAAATAAGGCCCAAGTACTTAAACTTGTCAACATTCTCGATGGGAGAACCGTTGATAGAAAGGGATAGTTTTTGTTGTTTTAATTTCTGGTGGGTTCCAAACAGAAAGATGTTTTATTTTACAGGCCTGCTATGCTATTCTTTGAACTTCTTCGTCTTTCGCCACACTTACCGTCTCAAGAAACGGAGCCTGTTTGACATGTTAGTGGCAACCCTGGCCATTGACGACACACTGCATGCAACAATATCACTCATGTCGGCCATTTCGTGCTTCAGTCACCGATGGATATTTGGGCAGATCGGTGAGTTGATGATCAAACACGTTTGTAGTCTTTACTTTATGAAACTTTTCTTTCATTAAAAACTGCGAAAGAGAGTGAAACGCTTCAAAGGTGAGTGGATATTGTAAACACTCTAGCCATTGCCGTGACTATCAGCTTCGACTCCAACCTAAAGGTACTTCCTTTCTCAACCATATGAGAATCAGTAAATGAAAGTACACTGCACATGAGCAACAGTATGGTTGAGGAAATGTCTGCCATTAGCTGGCCTCCAGAGCTCACAGCCGGTTCTTATCTGAAGTAAAGAGAATGAGTTCAGTTTTGCCGTTACAATCTAAATCACCACATTTGTGTCAATGGGTATGCTGGTTTGATGTGGAAAGATTGTTTTACATATAAAAATTCACTGAAACGTTTTGTAATGATGCGGGTTTTTTTCGTGTTTTCTGGTACTCATCGAAGAAAAGTACTACTCTCTTTAACGAATGGCCGAGTTCAATTCTTTTCAGTTATAAATTTCATGAAAGGAATTAGACCGCAAATCAATCTACATGTAGTTGAAATTCGTGCCGATTGACGCTTTTTCAAGGGGTTATCAAATGTTTCGAAATAATCAGAATTAAATATGGAATTCCAAAACAGTCTGATGATGCACGAACAAAATTGCTGCCGCAGTTGAATAGCGAAGAACTTAAAATTTTCTGAACTGCCAGTAAAAAAATACAAATGCGTGCAAAGATGTAATTTTACAAAATGCTATTTTTCTGATATCCCTTTAGAAAAGACTGTCGTTAGATTATCTGTACTCAAAAAAGAGGTACATTCACGCTGAAAGCGTGTACGCTAAAATAGTGTTCTCTTATCTTACATGTACTTACATTAACGGAAACCCAGTTAAATAATTCAGAAAGGTCGGATGAGCTACAAATTATTACAGCCCCGGTATTAGTACGATTGTACCAACCAATACTAGCTGCTGTATTAGGTGCGGCCAGATTTGTTACAGCTTTGCACTAAATGAGGATTTATTGCAGCGCTAAAGAGCAACGCGGAGTGTTGAAATGCGTCTACTTTGTCAACTTATCTCCGATAAAGCGAAGCACGTCTTCTTTTTTTGGTATGGCAACACATGGAAAATGTGACCTTTGATCTCAAGCAATTTCAAGCAACTGACTTTGAGCGCATGCGCGCATTTACCTTTAGATTAGAAACTCTGTGGTTACCACAGTTTTTCATTCGTGTGTATTTCAAAAAGCGTGAATTTCGTGATTTTTCTGTAGATTCACATTGTAAAGAGAATTACTTTGTACTAGACGTTGCGAAGTGGTACTTTCGTCAGAAATTGTTTAAAAGATACTTTTGTCAAGCTTTCGCGTTCCATATTTTGATAATTAGGCCTACTGTTGTCACGGGTTCGTGATCTGAAGCAAAGTAAGTCATGCGGCCGTTGAGCGCTCCACAATGCGGCCGCCGCGAAAACTTCTCAGCCAAATTGTACAGGTCGAGTGTCTTCCGAGGTTTCATCTCAACAGTCACAGGGATTCTGAAAATATGCTTATTATTGGTCCTTATTTTTATTTTGATATCTTCGTGATTTTAAGTCAAATTTTGGTCTCCAAAACTGCTCTAGGGTTTTTGTTACTTGCATGACCATCGTCACTGTAATAAAATGCTTTTTTTTTAGTTTTTTACTTGTTGAATTAGGACTTGCCATAAGCTAGTGCTTGTCTGGGCTCTGTTGCTAGTGCTTGTCTGGGCTCTCTTGCTAGTGCTTGTCTGGGCTCTCTTGCTAGTGCTTGTCTGGGCTCTGTTTTAAATGCATCTGGTCAGTTTCTTCTTGCCAATAATAAAGATGGTGTTTTAAAACTTCAGTAACACCTCTCCAAGATGTTCTTGTGTTACAAAGCAAATATCCGATGAACACCAAAAAGTGTTTTTTCACCACAACGCGTACATTTCAGTTCAGTTGCACATGACACGCTCAATTCCATATAGGTCAAAGAAGGAAACATAACCCTTCTCCATAGTCTGTCGCTGGCGAAGTGCACGACACATACAGTCTCGCCCGTAACTTTTAACAAAGTATCCAACAGACAATTACTTAAACGTATTTTGGTATGTGAAATTTGCATTTTCATAGGTGTACCGGACAGTAAAAATTTAGCGTACCTCAGTCACATGATTTGGAATGTTTTTGTTAATATTGAGAACAAGAAGGAGAAACTGAATCTGAATTTCTATTCTGATTGAAAAGCTATGATGTAACTAAACCTGTTAGCACCTTTCGCGACAGACGCAACGCATCCTGACATTATGGCTAGAGCCAAACAACTGTCTCGCGCCGTGAAAAATCCAGCCAAAATCACCTCCTCTTATTGAAAATACATGGCAAAGACTCGAGTAATCGTGCGAAGTCTTGTTTTTAGCGAGGTCCTAGCGAGGATCTGATGTCACTGAAGTTTACCCAGGAGTTTTCCTTAATTGACCCCGAGAAGTCGATGACGTGTGATAGGTCAAGTTATACTTTTATTTAGTTTAGGCTTCATGTAATCGCACAAGATCCTCCCCCCCCCTCCCTCAAAAACGGGTCCGTGTAGCAAAAAATAATAGCTATATGAAATTCAAATATAGCTCCTGAAACTAGATGACACCAGAAATCATTTTTGCAGTTTTAATTCCTGTCTCTATACTGACCTTGTCTAGCTGTAACAAGATGTAGTCGCTTTGCCTTTTACAACCTCCGCTATTTGGTTTTCGGTGGGGATGCATTTTTCTCACACTACGGGGTGATTTCAGCGTAAAAACTTCTGTGCATTATAGATTAGGCTCTTTAGAGAGGTAGATTGGCAGTCCCATCGTTTAACTAATATTTTAACGTATAACATTCGGGGTTCACATCTACCATACACTTATCGTATGCCTAACGCGTTAAAAACATTTACCTTTAGTGTCACAGAAACTCACACTATAACAGCTACATCTGATTTTGTTTGTCGTGGTGTAAGAGATACTGACCAAGCATTAGCAGGAAATTTGTGTCCTGTGTTTTGCTGTCAGTACAGCAAATCCATCATGTTTTATCGAATGAGATATGCCCTTGCGTGGTACATGTGAACCACGCGCGTATTTCTGTTTGTGGTCTAGTGAACGTTTATATGCACTCACGAGTTTATGGGCGAGATGCCCAGTGCTTAGTCTGATTGGATTTCCGTGATCGACCAGTGGTAGCGATGGCTCAGTGGACTAGAGTATTTGCACGGTTAGTTGAAGGCCCCGGGTTCGAGTCCCGCTCGGGGCGGAAATCTTTTCAGACTATTGTTCATTAAGTCACCTGATGTGGCCAACAGGTTGCGTGTAGATCAGACTTAAAAATGTTTGGGATCTATATCCCCACGCCTTTTCAAGACTTGTACATAGGTATTATAGTTTGGTCTTATTCTTATTAGCAGTGGCGGATATAGAGTGGGGCCAAGGGGGCCATGCCCCACCCCCCCCTAAAACTCTCCCAGATTCCATTTGGCAGTTCGGGGATGCGAATGTCTGATGGGTAAAATCCTGGCTCCCCCCCCAAATAAAAATCCTGGATCCTCCCCTCATTAGGACCCAATGTGAGGACAGTATGGTTATTCTGAATAAGTTGTTAGCCTTAATTAAATATATGTTAAGGTTAGCAACTGAAAGATAAGCCTTCTGTGAATCAATTTTCTATAATTGTGTTCGCTAATTCTAGCCCAATATTTGAGCAAGTCGACATCGTAAAAATGCTCATGTAGGCTATCGTGCACAGTTGAAAATGGGTGAGAGCGGTAGCAAGGCTGACTCAGCTACGCCGCTAACAGATGCTAGTCAAGTAGGCGCAATGGCGGGTGCTTGGTGGGAGGCAACGTTATGTTCTTACCCGCACAGCATTATTCCTAGCTACATAAACATCACTGAACGTATTTCTACCGAAAACCTGGCGAAGATAGGGTCTAGCCCATGATCAATTTTCTTTAGGCCGACATATTAAACATCACCATACTGATTTCATTTTTTCCAGTTCTAAGTTTGTGAGTTCAACTAATTAGCTTTGTGACGGTATGTAATGACGTAAAATGTAACCGTGAGAGGTAACTGAATACGAAAAACAATTTTAATTGTTTTTCGTATTTAGTCCACAACGCACTTTTAGACAATTTGGTTAAAACCAAATTATCTAAAAGAACGTTGTGGACTTAATTGGTGCCAAACTCATCATACGTGACTCATGCTCATTATCGCAATACTTGCACTGAGACATCAGCAACTGACTATCTTTACCTTCATTGGTTGGTTTTGGCTTTAGTGTGTAGCCTTAGCCGCCATTATGTCTCATAGATCAAAAGAGCTTCGAAAAGGAAGTAGCCTTCACACCAAACCTGTTGCATTGTAGTGCTAATTTAAGTAACTGTTAATTATTTTTAAACCTCTATTTTAAGCTCAGAAACCGTTATATTTCAACAGTGTAAGAACACGCCTTGTGTTGGTGACAATAAGCGAGTGTAAAATGAATTCCTACAAATGTCGGACTTAGAACTGCAATTATACTTCAAGGGAGATGAATATAATTTTGATAAAATATTCATGTTTTGAAAGAGAATGAAAAAGACACAGTGTTGTCTATGCCAAGGTGAATTTTGAACGGCTAGAAACGTTCTAATCTACCTTCGTAAAATACGAAATACTTTCAACGCTAAGCTAATGAATCAAATCCGACTTCAGCATAGCTCATCAAAAGGGAATAAATAGCCGTTATGATCAATCCCTGCGACATTTAAATTATTTTTTGCAATTAACTTATGAATGAAATCCGACTTAACGAATGAAAGTTGTTTTGAAGGCAAAATGGATTTAATAAGCAAAATAGACATATATAATGGGTCAAAATGGTCAAAATTGGTCAAATACCCCTGACCGATTATGTCCATGTCAGTCTCTTTGATTAAAAGAAAATTGATGGCCGTTTAATCCACCTTTGGGAAACAGGTCTTATTTTTAACAATGGATAAATTGATCGCACCGGTTTAATGAGTGCAAATTGATTTAATGGGTGAAAATGGACCTGGCAAACAAAAATGGGGATAGTGGGTCAAAGTGGACATGTTGGGAGAAAATGGACGTAATCGGTGAAAATTGCGTTAAACGGGTTTGTTATTTGTGCCCAAAGTATAGCCGATTGTACCTTGTCTATTTCCAGCATTTCCTGGATTTTTCCGATATCTCTCCACCACGTTTTGTAAAAAAACTGGTAGCTGACTGACACGTGGTAGACATACGATCAAAAGCCCATCCATGTACTCCATTAGCTGATGTAGTCGTAATTGTTACCTGTTTAGAATCTAAAAATCATTTTGACCTCCGCCGGTGAAAGTCAATAATTGTTTAGTAATTTGGAAATACACCTTTGGAAATTAATGTTCACTACACAGCGAGCATCACATTTTCCAACGTCGACTGTAAAATTCACCTATATTGACAGCGAGCATGGGCTCATTGTATGATTCTGAAACTTTTTAAATCGCCCACAAGGAGAATCGGAAATGAATTCAAATCCGACTTTTGATATCTGAATTACCAATATCGATTTTCGAAATGTTTTTTTCAACTTTTGTTTGCCATGATACATGTAAATACGGACAAAAAATAGGAATTTCTATTTCGATGGAAGGCTCGGTGATTTTACTCGTGGTTGTGCGCCATGAGTATAAAATGAATGACGTTTTATACGGTTTTACTCCTGCAATAAAACGCATACAGATGAGGCTTCACCTTTCGTCTAAATATTTGCATGGGTATTATATTCTCTAAGACATATGTTTTGTTTTGTCATAGGTTGTATGATGTATGGTTTTACGGTGTTCGCGGCCGGTACTCTCAGCATCATGTCAATTACCGCCATCAGCCTCGTTCGACACACCGCCGTATACGCAGGCATGTTTTGTAAGTATTTTCTTTTATGTTAATGTAGTGTTATCAGGTCGATGACCGTTGTCAGGGGACTCGGTTTCCCCTAGACTCAGTGGTCGGCAAGCAGATTGGGCACTGAGCCCGGCGGACTTTGTTATAGCATTAATCCAATTGAAAACCACTCAGAATGGACTCTAGAGTCTAGATCCACATAAACGCCCATCCACATATACCAAGGATGATCGCGTTTGCTTTCAAGAGAAGCTTGGCGCATGCACCTATGAGCACCAAACACTTTTCGAAAAAAGTCATCTAGGACATGTGCGCATGGGCATAAATACGCCCGTATACGTCAGATGTTTCCAAAACCCAACGCTAGGCCACGTACTCCTACGAAACAGAGTTTGAGTATTCTTTTCAAGTGTTACTCGCAAACTATTCACTTTTTGTGGATCAAGGAAATTAGTCCGGGAGCCAGGGGGCTAAGCCTGGATTTTCTAGATAAAGTTTTTTTCTTTGCTGTTTCATGAAGGGTTATGTGTAAAGGTAACTGTTGGCAACTCTTGGGTATTTTTTAAATACTCAAATCAAGGCCGTAATTATGCAAAATTCTATATTTGCTTTTAATTTCCTTTCCACGCATTGCAGACAGATTATTTTGACAATTTCACCCATGTTTCCAGGGACAGAAAACTTTAAAGTGCAAGTTCATTGGTGGATGCATCGTGAATTTGCATAATTTATTCAAATTAAGGCCGCCCTTATTCAAATTCTTTTTGTGCTTATAGCTAAGGTACCAGGCACCCAAGTGACCTATCATGTCAGTTAGCTTAATGAAATCAGTTTGCAATTTGTTGCATAATAAATTTGTATAATTTATTCAAATAAAGGCGGCCATTATTATTTTGCCCTCAACTTTCTTACGGAAGTTCTACATGTAGATTATTTTGGTATTTGTACTGATGTTTCCTTGGTTATTGAAGTTAGTGAAATCTGTCATTACATCACGAATTTATTACAGACATTCCAAATTCCATCTTGCTCTGATACCCAGGGTAGATCTAGTAGATGACCAAATTGCTTAATTGCATAATCCCAGGATAATTGCCTAAGCGAGTAAGGCATACATGTAATTACAAGATGTTTCAAATTCCCATTCAAGACGCAGAACGTGAGCACACTACTGTGTAACATGTCCAAAATATTGTGTAGGGTGGACAATTGACGCTACAACTGTATCTACGTGAATAACAAGGAATCTGACCTTTGCAACCACATCTAATCATCTCCAGTAGGCAGTTGGGGGGTGGGCCGGAAGTTGGACACAATCCAGAACTGTAGTTAGTGAGAGCGATTTGTTTATGACATCTATCTTCCATACATAGTCCTCTAGATCTGGTGCTAGTTGAGCTGATAATGGGATCTTTTATGTTCTCTGCAAATGCCTTTGTTGTCAGTGACAGAGTCACACAGTTTGAGGGCGGACGTGGAGTATATCCCTTGCCATGTTTCATCCCCATATTATACGTAGTTTGGTCCATGACATCTTCCTGGATCCCTTCAATCCGTATCACTCCAGGTAGACAAAAAATTTAGTGGCCTGTTTTATTACATTAGCAGGCAGGTCATGCTCACCTTCAATGTTAAGCAACGGGTCCCTTTTCAACTCCAACGTAGCATGCCACCGTGGTACCCTTACAGCACATTGGCAGACAGAAAACCCTTCAAAATGTCACGAACATGTTTCCACTGTCAACGTAATGTAGCTACGACTGTTTTACGCTTACTAGGTTATTCCATGGCTGTGACATTTGAACCTGTTCCTTGTCATAGTAATGCAAACGAAGCACAAAATTATTGGTCTCGTCCAAAACGACCGAATGTTTACTAGCTTCACATCCACATGTCACGAGCTGGTAGACGAATAATGATGTCGGCTTCTTCGTGGTATGTCTCCAGATAATACATGTACCTACTGCCAATACTTTTGTTCGGTTTCAAGGGACTGGGGTCTTTCCCAGTGATTACAAGCTTGTGTTCCTCATGCTAGTGTGAAGTGGTATGTCTGTAGCTAGCTCATCACATATGATTCTAATAGGCTGCCTTTGTGTTCTCGGGTGAACTCAAGATCACCTTTGAGCATGTAACCTTCTAGTTACGTGCAAGTGGTGGGTGTCGATGACACCAGTTTCTCTCCCATCCCTTGTGATAGGCTTGATGCTGAAGTCTCGGTATCTTTCAAATATCAGGAAGACATCACTCTCCCTCAGTCCACAGAAGATCTGAACCATCAATGACCGTCAAATTCTGGACATCCGTAATTCCTTGTGGACACCTCCTATTGCAAGGACTTTTTAAAAGGCTGATATGCCTTTTACAAGGCTCATCGCTTTTTCTGCAAAATTTGCAGTAGGTATTGGAGCAAGCTCATGACGTCATGTCACCATTGTTAGACAACAATGCCATCACCGTTGACTATATTTCAGTGATATTGCACACATTCGACACCGTCACCAACTTGAACTGATTTGTCAGTTGCTGTCATGTTTGTGACCTTCTTCGGTATAGTCTTTTAGAAACCCACCGGTCAGTCCGATAACATTGCCTGTCCAATGTTCATTGCTTCATGTCCATCAACTTTTGATTGTCACTGCTAATGTTGGGATCCAATGGATCTACAAAAATAATTGGCAAAGAACGTCTATCGAAATCGCTGCTTATGGTCGAATGACATCGATTACCCGAAGTTCAATCTGCATCAATCAGTGACACGTCAGATTCTTACGCCATTTGTTTATGAATTACAAAAATCACTCGTGAATAAGGATCTTTGTCGATTTTCGCAGACGCGCAAATGTATAAATCAGACACCTACGAACTCTCTTATCCAACAAGCCAACCAATGTAAAAGTTAAAACTTCGCGCCCTTCAAGTTTCCTGTGTGTTGACGAGTTGCCAGATTTTCTTTACAATCCGTACTTTTTAGGAATTACTCAGCGATTCCTGAAGGCGTGCGCACAAATGCATAACCGTTACACCAGGGAAAAAGTATGAGAGTCTTGCTTGAGGAGAGAGGCTGTCACCCGAAATTTACAGAATCTTGGTCCGTGAATGTTACCCTGGCATATCTAGCAATAGCATGTTATGGTTTAAGAGTGTCTAACTTGTAGACTCTAATACATAAGAGGGTAACTCCTCATCGGTCATATTATAGAATTCCGTTTCGAGGTTGTTGTTGGTTGAAAGTGAGTCTACACTAGCAAATCATGCATATCACTAGACCAATTACTGTGGTCAGTTAATACGACTACTAAATTTGAATTAATTATAGCCAAGCAATCAACTAACATATCGTGTTCATAACATAAGATCCATAATTGGAAAATGGAAAATAATCAATTAAGACGTATCATCTGATAACTTCAAACAAAGTGATGCATTGTGGGATCGTGATATGTCACGAAAAGCAATGTCATCACGTGCTGAACAATTTAAAAAATGACATTATTTTTATTTACTCTTCGTTTAAAAGCGATAATTTTTTTCTCTTCATGATAGCAAGTAGAAGCATATGGTAATAAAAACGACGATGGATTTAAACCGGCTTGACATGTTTCGGCGTTTATTGAAACCATCATCAGAAGAAAAAACAGTGACCACCTTGCTAGGCCCAACAAGAAATAATGAAACACAGACACAGTCAGTTACAGGGGAGTAAAAATAGACCATACTAACAATGGCAACCTGTGGTGTGCCAGTTGCCTATTGAGACTGGTCTTGCACCAATTGACCTATCGCAAGCTCCACCTCCTTGCGTAATGTCGACTATTAAATAATAAGTTTTACCCGGCAACGTGGCGTTTGTCGGGTAAAAAGGCGGCTTGCAAACGAAGGTGTGTCAATAATGGTGCGTTCTAAATGGTCAGTTAAGAAGTCACTCAAAATCCTGGCGATAGGTCAATTGATGTGTAGAGCCTCACGAATTTTAAGCCTCTTTGTTGTTTCTGCTTGGTCTATTATAGCAAAGTCATTGAATGAGCATTGTTTATGACAATGATTGGAGCTCTACACGGGCAACATTAGTTTATTCTCTGTCAGGAAGAAGGTCCTTCACCAAAGTATCACGTTTGGCAGACGAATTTGTATTAGCGACTGGTGTCAAGTCTGTGGTCGAATATTTTAAAATCATGCAATTTAAATGCTTAAAACTAATTGTTTCTTTTGTTTGAGTAGTTGTATTTGCTTGCGCTATTTATTGCGTATGACTTGAAGTAATAAACGCAAAAAGAAAAAGCACGGGGTGAAGATCGAACTACCAAGTTACGGACAAGATGGCTGTGCCAAAAACCTGGCTGTGTTCCGTAGACACAAGAATCTCGCCAGTAAAGCTTGTGACGTTACTATGAACAATATCTCGCGAAGACTTACGTGGTCTTGCCTTTTCGCGAGTAGATTCTTGCGTCTACCATATGCAGTGGTCACCGACACTGGCTATATTCGCAAAGTTCCTGCTGCCTATTCGTCCCACGTAATCATAATGTTACCCATGCACTCCTCAGTCAGTCTTTGATATTTCGAACACCCTCATCCACTCAAAAGTGTAGACAGTTGTGAAAAAATCGAGAATAACTCGCATTATGCTCCGTGACTAACACATTTCTTGCGCCTGTTTGCTTGGTTATGAACAGGTAGGATCAGCAGATTACCTCAGTCTGTTTATTGCCAAGTTGAATTCAACGCGAGGTTTGTCTGTAGCTGACGCTGCAAGTTGCGGCTTTGTGCCATGGTTCCAGTGCTGGACTAAGGCCTCCTCGAGGCCCCCAAGCCGAAGTCTGGCCTATTACACCTGCCACCTTCCACCTAAGCTTTGAACTGCCCCCATCGACAAAACATTTAAGATGCTCCGGTGGCGACGAGGGGACCTCAGTTTTCATTTCCAGTGGTCGCTTCAATTTTCCTGCTGCTTCCCTCTCTGGTTGCGGCGACTTTTAAGGAACCCAAGTGACGAGGAGAAAGACTCCTATTTCGTACGATCGCGAGCCGTTTTTGTGAAGCTTTTTAGCCTGATGGATTGCCACCAAGCCCTTCCCCGATCGCCCCGTTTTGAATAGTCCGTGTGGGTAGGAGATGAATCCCTATTTTTCGAGCCACCCCATTTCTAACTTATTTAATATAATGGATAACCCGGAGCTGAAATTTTTTTATTGGATTACCAAGGATGCTTCGGAAACCGTACCAACTCGCACTGTCAGCTGCAGAGGAACTTAGTCAACACATTTACAACACGTCCCAGGAAATGCTGCGTGCGGTTGTTCAAAATGGTTCCCGCTTGCATCATATTTTCTTGTGAGGAAAATGCCTGCCTTGCAACGAGTTCCGAGCATCCGTGCGAACCCAAACATTTCTGCCAGGCAAACTGCTGCAAACAACACCATGAAAATTGAACCCAGCGAACATGTTGCTTCAAGAACGCTAAGCTCGCATTTGGAAGTTCAGTTTGTAAAACTATTTTTGTTGTGAAACGTTTTTAAGGTTGATGTGTTACCTATGGTCCCTAGTGCTTTGGCTAACAGGCCTCGTTTTGATTCAAGTCGGTGAAATAATGTTGAACTGATCAGTCCGAAACTGATACGAAACCGACTGTGTCGCACGACCAACGCTAGCTCCGTCTCGGTTTCTGCAAGTTATTCATATAATTCCGTGCAAGAATTGAATAAGTATCTCGATCTATTTAAATGCTTAAAACCTCCATTCACCCTACTTTGTAAGTGTCAACATCGTTAACATCATTAAATTTTCCTTTATGGCATTGTACACCGCAACCGTGAATTCAATAGCCTAAAAACCGAGGAAAAGAGGAAAAGAGGAAAAGCGATTTTTAATTGAAAATTTTTTTGGTAAAGAATGACATGTTTTGAGTCATTTCACATCAAAAGCTCTACAGATGGACACACAAACTTTATTCAGTCTAGTATTTTTGTCCCTTTTAATCTTACTGAAAACAAGGTAGGATAAGAAAAGTGGGTAAAATCGACACTTTCCACCCCAAAACCACCACACAACATAAGCCAGCATTAGATTCCAGCTACAGAATCCAAAAATGTGGTCCGAAGTACTGCCAACCAGCTAATTTTTTCCAATTCTGGCTTATTCGAGGGCTACCTGAAATCGCAGCCAATTCTTAATCGCTACCCAGCAATCAACAAATCCAACAAGGGGCTGCCATCTTCAGTGAAGAAGAGTGCAGCTACAGCCGAGCAATTGGTCTTTTCTCATTACCAGCACGTTCACAAATACAAACAAATCAGATTCACTGAGCCTACATGCAACACCTACCTAACAACTCCGCCCCCCCCCTCCCCCCTCCACCCTCGCCTACCCCTATATTTTGATATTTTGGGGGTGCCAATTGGCCGTGGCCTCAGCCTAACTATCCAGTGCAACCGCGACCTCAGCTCAACTGTTCAGCGCCAAATAAAACACATAAAACTAGTTGTAGCTCCGAATCTCCCAACTATATAAAATTCCTTCTCGGATGTCCCGCTTGGAAGTGAAAAGAGCCACGAGCTAGGTTAAATACGAAGTTGTCACAACCACTACAAACGCAACACTTCATCATGCTTTAGTTCACTATAAATCACGGGAAATCTCGCAGCACTCTTCCAACTTTTCTCTATAAACATAATGGAGGATGTCTAATGCTTTGATTTGTTCTCCTTTATGACGTAATGTAGAACGACTATGAATGCTAATAACTCGGGATCAGCTAATTTACATACCATCAGCTATCGTCTGCGGGGATACTAGTGTGTTAGCTGATCGACTGGCGGGGTTGTTTTTCAAGGTTTTTGATAAAATTGGTGACTTAAAGTACTTTAATTAAAATGACGTAATTGGTTGCGGGTACGCAGTAAAAATCATGCTGTTCCCTGTCCTATTTGGCATGACGTCACTGGTTAAACGATCATGTAGGGTCTTAGAAAAATTCCAAACTTCGGAGAATATCGTTGAAATGGTTGCTCAAATTTAAAGTGAAACTTAGATGCCATGCTTTATGTGCAGTTCTATAAAATACTTGCAAAGCAATTTTGAGATGTTCCACTTTTGCATGATGGTGCTTTTGTGATTTTTAAGAAAAAAACTCAAAATCTGCATCTAAATGATATTCGTGAAAACTTGTAACAGCGTGTTTGAGGTTTCGACTTCAACATATATGTCAAGCTATCTCAAACTTTTTAGCTTAAGTATATTACAAACACGTGCATATTACATGTATGTGACCCATTTAATGGCAGATTGGAAGTCAGTAATCAACTTCTACAAGCACTTTACTTTCACAAAATATATATTTTTACAGGGTTAACATCTACAGTTCTGTAGATTGTGGCCAAAATACACAAACTTGAGGATTAGGTCCTGCATAACCTTAAATATTATAATAACCAAGAGAGGTGTTTTACGTGATTCATATCGCCAGTTTTTGAGATGTCCACACACAGCCTAACCTAGAACATCCACTTTTAGTAAAGCGTCCACAACATATACGATAACTAGGGGTAAGACGGAAGTTGTCGTTCTTTGTGTGGCTATGAAAAGCTAATGTGAATACACTGCGCAAGAGAAAAACCGTCTGTGTGTAAGCGCAGCTGATAATTACTTCCACAAGGTTTGCTTCCACACAGGAATTAGAAGTGGCGTAAGTTACCTATCTCGATCGATAAGGTGGAATAAGTTGTCACCAGTGGGGCAAGCTGCACTGGTTTAAATAGCGTCTACACAGCACTCAAACCTCGGATAATTCGTTCCAGGAGTGACTTGTTCTAATGTAAGTCTGTGTGTGGACGACATTCAAGTCCTGTTTACCGTGTCAACCATAGCCCTCTACACATTAGGTGGTCGTGCTTGGCAGCCTTTTTCATCAAAACAAAGACGTTGTCAACAAATGTTGGTTATATATTAGCAAAACTAGTTCACATCGCTTGACTGATATATGACATTATATTGAGAAAGTTACAAAATTCTTGAGAATTTTGTGCTAAATTTATCCGTTTCAAGTCACTATAATTACTGTAAAGTCGCTGAAGGTCGCGACAACTGTATTAATTTGCAAAGTGTTTAACTGAAACTGGACCATCCGTTCCACGAATGTGGCTTAGACTTGAAACAGAAATGTGGTTTTACCCTCCCACCTCACA
Organism: Phoronis australis; assembly: GCA_002633005.1. Lineage (NCBI taxonomy): Eukaryota > Metazoa > Phoronida > Phoronidae > Phoronis > Phoronis australis. The sequence goes on along the minus strand of NMRA01000239.1, from coordinate 430,534 downwards.
AATTGCTCAATAAAGATTCAGCCAAGTATCACGGTCTATCAATAATTTGTAGAAATTATCTCAGTATCTACTTGTATATTCTCAGAGACTTTGCGCTTCTGCTCGAATGGGATTTAATTATTATTCACAAGTGGTTGTGTAAGCGAAAGACCAAATTTCTGTTTAAGTCTTTAGTCAGTGACAGACCTCAGCGCACGTATTTCACAACTACTCCAGATGTGGCTATGAAATTACAATATTTCCCCCAGTTTTTTTACTGATTTAAAGAGTCATTAGACTGCTACTACAAATTTTCCTATTTTACAGAATTTGAAATTAACAGAAAAATTTAAAAATAACTGTGCCAATACTCAAATATAAAATCAAATATTCAGCCACTATTCAAGTACACTAAAAGTAATTTCTTTCCAACAGATAGTATGGACTACGAAATATACAATTTTAATATGTATATTTTTATTCAGTATAATGTATGATATACTTCATCTAATGATTTCTGAAAATCACGAAATTGATTGTCCGCTTTAAATAATGGAATGTAATTAATCCAGCCAATTAGTGGCGTTAATTTTTCTAGTAACAATAAACTGAATCGTGATGCATGTGGGTCTATACCGGGAAGGTAACCGAGACAACATCACCAGTAACGGCGTGAATTCCCACGATATCTCATATTAGTTCATTTTTGCAAAATTCGTAAAAAAATTCAAAAACAATATAGGCAGTCGTAATAAACAATGGACAATCCTGGTCGGTGTGCTGTATGTAGGCATTGACCACTCGTGTGTTTTCTCCACCCAGGGCCTATTGAACTCATCACACAATGATAGTTAATAGTGAGTGAACTTCCTGTACCTCGATTAAAAAGGGTAAGTTTCAGTAAAGCTAGGACTTACGCTAGAACCTCGCTAAAATTTAGCCAAGATCACGTGATCTCATTTAAAACACAGGAATATCTCGTTACCTCGCGAAGTCTTGCTTTTTAGCGACGTCTTAGCGTTACTGAACTCTACTCTGTTGCAATGCCAAGGGAATTACTTTTTACCGGAACAATTCGAGATAGAATCGATTTGATTCCGTGTTGTTACTGTTCACGGTCGCTAACGCGAACTGAGGACTGTATCTGACGGCGCAGCGCCTTCATGAGAACGAAATCAGAAAAGGTAGTTCACTCTTCAAACAGGAAGTATGACGCCATGAACAAGCCGCCGTACAATGCACTCACAGCTGTGCCTAACCGCTGGATCGTTAGTCCATCTGCTGATTTGCGCCGCTGGAAATTGTGGTTTTTGTTCAGTTTCAGCAAGAGTCGTCACCACCTGGCAATTGCTGTCTTAGTAAACCGTGATTAATTAAAGCTCGGTTGCCTTGGTTAGCCGCAAACTAAGATCAGGGAAATCGTTCGTTGTTAACTAACATTTTCTGTTGAAAGCTTTCATGAGTGGATAAGGCTTAAAGTGAAATTTTCATGTCTCAAGCCACTCTGAACAACAGTGTGGTTCCTGTACTTTTAACATTAGTAGCATTACACGACGCCATGTTTTGTTTTACATCTGTGACGTAGTGTAGGGGAACACAAAGAACAAATATGGCATCAAGTAAACACAGCAGTGTTGGTGAAGAATACTTTGAACAGTACAGGGGTACACATGCAAATTTTTGTATGGTTCCGACCATTTATTCGTTGAGGAGGACACGATATATTCAATAGGAACAATTACTGTTAGTCACAATTGTTCTATAGTCTAGCCGTTCTCCCCTTGTTCCGGTCGCAGCCCCAGAAGGTTCTTCGACAGGACATGCCCAAGCAGAAGGTATGCAGAAGTCACGGCAGGACGTTAGAGACTGGTAAGAATATTGCTTAACACGTATCCTACAAAATTTTACTTAGTATTTTTCAATTCAATATTCAATACCCTTGCCGGTCAGTCACAGGCGCCGTCATCCACTCCTGAGTCGTGTTTCACCCGAGATTAAATCACCAGCGCTTTAGTGATAAACATCTGTGGGTATGAACTATTATTTGCACATTAGAAAATCACTCCAAAAATGTTTGGTCTCTGGTTAATTGTACTGCGGTTTTATTAAGACTTCCACACTCGGGCGGGTAATTCCAGAGGGAACAGGTCACCTCCTGCCCAAGTCAACTCGTACCCGTGTTCCAAAAAGTTTTATTTTTCAAAGCAGTGACTGAAATCAAGACAATAATGTCATGTTTATGTAAATTGACTCGATGTTGCCCGTTATTTATTAAATGAAAATAATGATACTTGACCTGGGTACAAGTCGACTTGAGCAGGAACCGACCGGTAAAGTTTCCATAGACGGCGTTCCATTGGTTTGGCGATTGCTCATCTAGCACATGGAGTATTTTTTTAATGTTTAAAATGTAACTAACCCCTTCAATGGCAACAGTGCTTTCCAAGGGGGTTCGCCCTATCGGTATTGTCTAGTTTGATTAGTGGCACGTGGTTGACGATAGGGTTCAGGTTGGGAGTACATGCCTCACGAGTAGTGACAAAACTGTTCCCTCCATCATTGAATTAGGGCAACAGCCTTCTGTCTAAGAGTTAGGTTAAAAAATCGATCAATGAATTCCATTCCTGTATTTGTCGAGACATGATTTACTACTGCCTGTGATGTAGCACTATTCATTTATATGAAAAGTAAACATATTTACTATTTATGATCAATTTGTATGAAAAGTAAATAGCTTATGGTGCTCTAAAGTTTGTTTTTAGTAACAGATTTGATTTTTGTTCAGTTCTAAACGGGTGCCGCTCAAGAGGAGCTTTAGCAACCACTTGAAAACTGAAGGCGTATGCAGCCCCTCAAACAACACTTGCCGAGGCGCAATTCGTAAATTGGTGAATTTTGCGATTGAAAATTTTGATGTTTGCTGAAGTAATGTAATTTCATTGTGACACATCTTGCAGGTGCACCTCTGGCTGCTGCCAGACGACCCCGCATGTTGCAGAACGAGAACGCTACCAAGAAGTTGTGGCAAAGCTTGAAGAAGTGAAGCGTGACAACTGGAATGAAAGAAAAAAGTTCATCGTGGAGCATAGATGTTTTAAACCGGTATGCATCATACGTGATGTTTGGAGAGGGCAAGGCTGAAGTACAAAAGACAGTATCCGGATGGTTACGACGGACCCTTTGATCAACACATGCGGCACGTTACTTACAAACAGTTTCATCGATGGACACTTAGCACGAACTGTCCGAGTTGTTATGTCGGCCTGTGCATAAGTCTGCATTACAGCCTTCTACCCTCCGCCAGGAAATGAAGAGGATCTTGATTTCCGAGGATTGTGTTACGTTAAAAGTTTTATCCATTTATAGATATTGACAGTCGTCTTAGTTAGCCCTGGAGTGCCAACTCCCGCAGGTGACCTATGTATTCTGTTATGAGAGCTTGCGACCCCGAGACTAGACGCGAGAGTTTGCACTGAGAAATTTCAGCTGCCTGCTCGACTGAGTTTTGATCGAGAGTTGTAGCTATCAAATAATGCTTAATTTCAGTCCTTCATTTTCATTTTGTTATTATTGTTCATCAAGCAAGACTCTTTACTCTTACGGTTCCATACAATCAGCGATTTCTCAGTCGATAAACCCTACAATCATACTGGTCATTTTTATAAGCACCGACCTGTGGCCCTGGGTGAATGCCGGAGTAGTTTGACCTTTGGTATCTTTTCCGAAATAAACTCGTGTGAAACGTGATGGGCAGTGCGACACAGTACCTTTCGCCATATCCATCACCTGTTCGTTTCCATTATTGTGAAGACCTTTGAACTCATTGCCCACAGACAGCACCATTCATGAGGAGTGCCTAGAGTTGGCGGACAGGTGGCGCACTAATTGTAGACAGTAAGCCTGTCCACTGTTATCGGCAATCACCACGTTTGATTTTATTGTCACATTTCTGACAGTCATTATCTGTCATATCTAAACAATGGTATCAATACGGTGATCAATTTCTGTTTAATTTAAATCTCAAAAATACTGTTTCATTTCTTTAAATTATCGTCGCTTCGTTTTTGTTTTATCGACCAACTTTTATTTCTTTCATAGAAACACAAAATCCTCATACAAAAGTGGAACATTACTCCTAACCGCGTTTTGGGGAACAGTGTACAAAGCGTAATATCTGAAAGTCTCAAATAAATCTGATCAGCCATTTATGAAAGACGCTGTTTAGAACTTAACCAAATTTGGCCATTTTTCTAGAGTTTGGCATAATCTTAAAAAAACTGGATACCTGATATTTCGAGAAAAGTAGTGGTATTTTGTAGCCAGTAAACTTTCGGTTGTCTAATGCTGCCTATCAATGCGTGTACATTTGTTCAACTGCAGTCGCTGTGCATCTCTGAGGACTATATCCACAGTAGCTGCCTCATTATAAACACATAGTTTGGCGTCATTTCATTCAATTTCTTAGCTTTTTGACATTGTATCCTGCATAGTAATAACTCAGAAATGGTGATGTCAATGAACTAAGTTTTCAATCCTGTGTTACCCGACTGTCAGTTTCGTCAACACATACTTCACGTGATGTAGTTAGCTTTAAGGGAGGTCTCCCAGTTAAAATGAGAGCTAGGAAGCCACAGCCTAACAAACTACCTTAAACATTGTCACTAGCTACAGCCACAAAAATCGGATATTTTTTGTTCATTTCCAGTGATAGATAGCTTTGGCCAAAGCATAATAAATACGTCGCGTGAAGTATGGGAGGGGGGGGTTTCACGAGAGTAGTTCATGTTGTTTACATCGATGATTGAGTTGTCCGGGATTGGACCGCTTCCTTTAGCTTCGCACTGTCTCCCTTCCCAAGTTTCTGGTGGATGCCTCAGGGTTTGCCCCCGAAGTGCAAAGTCAGCGAGAAGGGTGCGACTCTGCTGATGGCCTGGTAGTGAAGTGGTACCGATAGGGAGGTACATGTATGTGACTTTGGGTATATCACTCTACTTGGTAATATAGCTACGTATATGGTAGTAGATACAAAACGTATGTTACAAAAATGCTAACACGATCCCGCTAATTATTCTCGCTGTCACTAAAGGTTAATGTATACACAAGTTTGTTGAATATATACTTGATGAAATCTCTGTAGCAGTGACAGTCATGTGCCGTTTGGATTTAGTGGCATTATGGAATTAATGGCGACATAAAAATAATCAGAAAAAGACACGTCGCCCTATGTTCAACGTTAACAATCTTCAACTTAAAAAAAGGAACACCAAGTTGCAGCTGAAGGTCTACTTGCAGAAAAGACCAATAACGTGAATATTGGTTCGACAATAATTGTCAGTCCGTAACAGTTTGTTGTTTATATAAGAATGAAGTTATGCTTTCAACACTGGTGACGTCACATTCGTCCAAGGCATCGCGTACACGTATGCGTGAGCGTGTATTGTGTGAGCTGCGCTTTCTCGCGCGCTTTTTTATTTCAAAAATTGTTCCCCTTATGGGCCTGTTTAACTTACAATGACGTGTGTTTTTATTTTCAGATAAAAACATTGCATTCTACCACAAAGTTGTCTGCATGGTGACCATAATATTATATTCGTGCTCCTGGGCGGCATCGGGCCTATTCCTCACCCATTCCTATGGCAACGAACCGTTTGGCACAGCATGCTGCCTGGAGTGGACCAAACTCAGCAAGCCATACGTCCTTAGCTTGTTTGGTGGTGTTTTCGTGATACCAGTTTCGGTGACTACATTCTGCTATATAAGAGTAATTCGCAGGACAATCAAAAGGAGTAAATTTTTGTCTGGAAAGAGAAACGGGAACGATTCGAGTTTCAACCGAGCGCAAAAGAAACATAATATGGCGACAAAGGTAGGTTTACACGATAGCATTGAAAGACCGGAGCCCCTATACTCCGCGCAATTTCAATTTTTTTCGAAATGTTCCCGAAATGTTCATATTTCTCACTTGTAATAATTCTGAAAATAAACTGAAATGTAAGAGTTTTGAAAAATGTCTTGAAATGCCTTTCATGTCACAAAAATTCGGATTGGTTACCTAAAACACCGAGCAAGTTTCCGGGTTCTTTAAAAATAATATTTTCCAACATGGGTTTTATGACTGTATTCGTCGAAGAATGGGGACGGCATCTCTTCACGTAAACAATCTCTCATCAAATGTTTATTAATTGAAATAAAAAATCTAACTCATTTATAGATTGTATCCTGTAAACGGTAAACTTATTTGAAAGCATGTGAACAATTTTTTTTTTAAATCTTTGATAATCAGGAACCAGACAAACATTAATAAAGTTATCACTTTTATCAGAAATTACAACTTGAGGTATCTAAGTGACGTTAAAAGAAAGAAAGAAAATACTGTAATTTTCATTACATTGTTTTCACAATCTTGTAGTTTGTGTATGTTGTTTATTTTTACTGATTGTTACGAAAAAATACCATTTTGCGCAAAAAAACTACTGGCAAATATTATTACCAAGGCAACCGAAATCGTGTTTAAAATGTTCCCACTGCTCCTCATTAAAATGACGTTTTAAAATATTTGTAAAACTAAAATTCGATTTATTTTCAATTGTGACAGGGCGTGAATGTGCTATCGAATGTTTCGAAAATCGTGTCTGTAACTCATTCCATTCTAAAATTATGGCGGTTTTCATTTAGTATTTACCATTTTTGCGTTTTTCCATTGTAACGGAGACGCACATTAAGCAGAAAAGTTTGATCAGTTTATGACATCAAACGTAGACTAGAGCTACCTCCTCGTTCATGCCAAATTGAAAATTAAAACACTTTTTTACGTCCTGCTCCAATACCTATAATTTATATTGTCGTGATTGACAAAGGTGAAAGTATTCACTGAATTTATCTCGAACAACAACTCAACAGTTGCTCGGAGCTTTTTCGTGGGAAACAACTCTATTTCCTTACGGAAATTTATTTTTCTTTTGTTTTGTTTTTATTTTCAAAAAATCTGCAAAGCCATTGACCCTCGACTTCTTTGGCTATTGAACCAGTAGTGACCGTCAGGTGCCGCTTTACTCTTGAGCTCACTTCACCCGCCAAGCGACTTTACGGTTCAAACACGAAGCCCAGCAACACAGTTCAATTGTAATAGTTATCGGAAAAATTCACAGTGTGTAAGCAGGTGAAATTTACTTGAGTAGAGTTCGCTATTATTCATAGTCATTATGCGCTGCACGTACAAGACACCTATTTTTCTCAAGTTGAAGTAGTCAAGAACGTGACACCAACTTCCTTAAAAGGCTATGTCAGCTGCTCAATGGTTTTTGTTATGAAACTTAATTGGGGCGAATACAGAGATATGACTAGGGAAATATCAACTATTAATGTCTGGTTAACGGAAATTAAATTGGTTGGAGTGCAGCTGGAAAACGTTGTACATGTAATTGTAACAAACCGTGACGGCATACAGTGAAAGCGCTCTGAGTAGCGATATCTTGTCAAATAAGGTCGTAGACGAAAGCAACGACACTAAACACGACGACAACGCTATGAAACTCAAATAAGATACCAAAGACGTCATGAACAACCATGATAATGTTGTCGACATTGACATTGACACTGACGTCGACGTCGATACCAGCGACAATGACGACGCCGACACGATGATAAAGATGAAAATGTCACTGTTCGCGACAAAAGCGACATATTCGGACAACATTAGTCGCGAGCCGACAACAATACCAATGCCAACGACGTAGTCGAAGCTAATAGCGCAGGCAAAACCACCAGTGACAATGACATCAATGCTAATGCAACCATGCTACGACCAACAAAGCCCTCATGACAGCACACCTGAAGATAACGAAGCCGACACCGTTCGACAATAAAAATGCACCACTAAATTGCTTTTGCCAACTGCATTGCCAGAGCCCTCTGCTACACTGCCAACGAAGCATACACAGATCTCGATGACTACTATTACAATTATGATAACGACGACACAGTCAATGTCACCAACACTGACGACGTGATCTTGTCAGCGTTGCCACGAACGATGCTGGCATCGACGATAGCGACAACGACGAGACGGTTTGGAGACATATGTCTCGCACAATATTCGCTGCTCTGTGACATTTAAGCGGAAATAACATACGTTATTGCGATGGTCATGATGATTGATGACGAGGACGACGTTGATGATAAGGAACACGATAACAACCACTGTGGGAAAATGATTGCGAAATTGTTAAAGAATCAAACGACGGAAAACAAGAAATGGTCAGTCAATAAAAAGAAAAGTCATCACAAATAAGTCCCCATTATGAGCCAGTAACACCTGAAGACGGCCGGAGAAATGACCGATCGAAACGTCATGCCAGTGTAAAAAAGCTGAGGACTGGTGTAAATGGACCAATGGATTTTAGGACTGGTGTTACAACGTCTACCGTTGATACAGATCCTGCCGAAGTACCATCAGTGACAAGTGCCAAGTGCACACTACATTGTAGCATGCTGTCTTGAACTGACCTGAACATGCAGCAACGAACAGGTGGCTCTACAAACACCATCAAAAGATGACAGAGGACATAATCATCTTGTAAGCAGATACTAAAGATAATGCAACTGTCCTGCTGGGTAAAGGTGAATACAGCAACATGACTACAGCTCAACTTTCAGGGGGACAGAAAAGAGAAATAAAGTTCGATCAGACCTGACCTGTAGAAAGGAAAACCAAAAACGCTGAAAACTGCCAGAGCCTCTGCCCCTCGTTATATACTCCAAAAGCTCAATTTGAACAATACAAAAAAACTCTAATATGTACGAAAAGCCTGAGATTCACAAACCAGACACGCCAATACGATCAGTCGTAAGAATTTTTCATTCCCTTGTCGCCAACAAACTACATGTAGGTTAGTAAACGGCATAATAGCACCACTAATTGTAAATCTGGCTTCGGGACAATGCAAGTTTCAATCAGCATTGAACCAAATGACGTCATAGTGAGTTTCGATGTCGGAAGCCTGTTCACAAGTGTCCCAACGTCAGAGGTACTTCCGCTCCTGGGATCACATTGTTAGAGTGATGGACTGACAACCAAGAGGTTCCGTGATCAAAACCATCTGTGCAACAGGATCCAAATGCCAGCATGAATATGCCTGTGTAGAGTTCACTAGCCAAAATCACATGTTCACGTTTAAACGTTTATATCTCTTGTAATCTCGCGAAGTCTTGCTTTTCTAGCGAAATTCTAGCGTTGTGGAACTCGGATACTCGTGCTCGTTACGCACCAGTAGAGGCTTTTTCGGGAACTTTCCGAAAAAGCGCCCACGGGCCTTCGTTTTTTATCAGTACAAATTACCAACTGACTTTGAAATTCGTCATGTTTTCCGTGAAAGAACACCGAGAAAATGAAAGTAAATTTCAAAAGTGCTAACATTGGATCAGATGTTGCGTACTAATTTCCTGAGACGCCCCATCGCATTTTTACTTCAATCAGATGTCGCAGACAACAATTACAGTAGAATGGGTTTTTCAAATTGATTAATGCATTAATTGTTTTTCGTTTTGTTGTTGTTTTTAAATTTTGGACGCGATACAAAAGATACTATGTGTATAGTTAATGTCTGTATCTCATCTCATCTCATCTCATCTAGGCGTTGTCCGTCCACTGCAGGATGTAGCCCTCCGACAATGCCTTCCAACTTGTTCTGTCTGTTGCTGCTCTCATCCATGTTGTGCCTCTCGTTTTCACGATGTCATCTCTCCATCTGGCTTGGGGCCGTCCTCTTGATCTCTTTTCATATCTGGGTTGCCACTCTGTACATCTTTTTGTCCATCTGTTGTCCTGTGCTCTGGCCACGTGTCCGCCCCACCTCCATTTCAACTTCAGAATTGTGTCCATGACTCTTGTTTGTTCTCTTATCTCTGTGTGTGGAATCCTGTCTAGTAATTTTATTCCAAGCATTTTTCTTTCCATTGCTCTCTGTGTTGTTCTTAGCTTGGCAATTGTCTGTTTTGTTAAGGTCCATGTTTGGCATTCATAGGTGATTGTGGGGATGATGCACTGGTCAAGTACTTTTCTTTTCAGGGATATGGGTATGTTCTTATCTTGGAATATTTCTCTGTTTTTTTCCAAAGCAACTCCATCCAGCTCGTATTTGGATTTGTATGTCATTGGTCATACGGTTCCCCATTTGTATAGTTTGTCCCAGGTATTTATATTGTGTGACTTTTTCAATGGTCTTGTTCTCCACCATTAATAATAACCATAAATTACGTGCGCATAGTGACATGTAAACGAATGTGCCATTAGTCTGGTAAGTTTTTTTTTGAAACGAGGGTTTTCACAACAAATATTGTGTTATGCCTTGTTATATCGTTTTTGGTAGGATGACTCTATGTCAAGTCAAGAGAGATGTTCAGCCAATTTAAGCTGCATGAAACAACTCAATACTGCCATCTTCAGGCTGGTTACAACGTTCTCAGAAAACGAGCTCGGGTATGTGACACTCACGCTGAGCAATGGCGAGCATTTTTTAGATTTTTCCACATTAGTCAATAAATTCTGTAACACCTGGAGATGGACGGCGAAATGTTCGACCGAAACGTTCATGTACTGCCAATGTAAATATGCTGGAGGTTGTAACTGGGCCAATAGTTTTTGAAAATGATTACATAACAATATATTTTGTAGATTGGTATCGCCATCTGTGTCGGATTCATGATCACGTGGACTCCATACGCCATCTTGTCTTTTTATTGGACGTTCGGCGACGCTACAGCCGTTCCGGTACGAGTGACTGTATTCCCGTCCATGTTCGCTAAAACATCTGTCATCTGCAATCCGATCATTTACTTCTGGCTCAACCCTGCGTACCGTCCCAAATTTATTGCCGAGTTTGTGGCAAGAGCTCTCACATCATATCGCCGATATTATTCGGCTGTTTCTCAATTGAAGCCGAGCAACAGATTCAAACGTTCGAGGAACACAAATGGAGCGACAAACAGTTCGGTGAGCGATGACACTAACGAGGTTATGTACATTTTGAGACAGCCGATCTCAAGCCTTGAAAGTACAACTGAGCATACGACTGAGAATTTGTTACACCTTGAGATTATAACTCCAGAAGTCGAAAAAGAAATCTACACACCGCTTTAAAGAGTGTGAACATTTTTGAGTCTACCACGTAATTTCTCGTGATGTACGATACCCAGTTAAGCCGTTGAACACGATGTGACGTCATGAATGTTCTTAAAGTGAGAGGCACTATAGTTGTGTTTTTATTGAATAGATGTGGCCATTAAGACTTCACTGAAATTCTGAGCACCCAATAACTGTTTTATTCTTGTCAGAAAAGTCACCGATTATGTACATTTGGTTTTCAAAAACGTGGAATTTGTTCGGGCGTTATTTGTTTATTTGTTATCTTTTTATTTTGTGAATGACTTTACCTAGAAAGTATCACGTTGTGTCCCACGCAGCATACAGATAGCATTAGCGCATTGAAGTCATAACATTAACGCACTGCCCGTCCATCATTTTCAATGTTTTGTTCTCCATAACGGAATATTAATAAATGAACACAAACTTCCCGTTCAATGTCAACATACAGAACCTTTAAAACAACAAATTATTCCTAACGCTCTGCGGTTTCTCTGTTGATTATTTATTTTGCTAATATTTACATAACATTTATTTTTAGTTACTTGTTACTTATCATTTAATTCTATTTTGAGTCGGCTAAGCTATATTTTGCGCGTTTGTGAATGACAATCTTGGAAAAATATTTTTACTGAAATTGTTTTTATCATAGCATTCAAATTTTGACGGAAAGTTTTCGCCAGAGTATCATTTTAAAGAAAAAGCCTGTTAGAGCAATCCTCGCCTGATGTTTTATATTTCAATGTCTTGTTTCTTGGCGTAAATTTATGGCCATTCATTTATGGCCAGTGTGTGTTTTTGAAGATGTTGTTTACAATACAAGAAGTTTATTAATTGTTCTTTGTTGATTGCTGGAAAGAGATGTATTTTCAATGGACATGTTTATGTCACGTGACCTTGGAGATACACCTTAGTTGACATTTACATGCAGACATTCATTGCGTTGCATTATATGAAGTTTGGGATGGTTCACATATTACGTCATCACTCGAGGGGGGGGGGTTAGGAAAAGATGACGATTTATGACAGGGAGAGGGAGGTTAGACTCATGTGGTTTATTAGAATATCTCCATCACAGTACATATCGTTGGGAAACTGATTCACCTTCTAGCAGAATTTACTAATTCCAACACCGGGACCTGCCGTTCCACGCTTCCAAGTATGACGGGACGTTAGTAACTGGACGTTCATTGTTATGCTTAATTAGGTTGTTATTGTTCATTTATAGTTATGCGCATGTCTTTGTTGCGTCTCAGTGCGCCTTTGTTACGTGGGCACGAGTGCGCGACTGTCGGACACTTCGCTAGCGACAGGCTTCGGAGAAGTAACGGTCTGTTTCCTTCTCTGGCCGACATGGATTGAGTGTTTGTAATTTCGAACTGAACTGAAATGTATGTGTAATGTGAAATACACATTTTCGAGTTCTTTGGAGATTTGATTTGTTACACAAGATTTGATGATATTTCACGAGGTTTACCTTATAAACATGCACATAGACAAACGATTGCCTCACTCAATCACTGCCTGTCACTGACAATCACCTCAGTGACGAATCGCATTAGGGTCTAGGATTACAGTTCAAGCCTTTGTAGCTCCCCAAAAAGGGTTTGACGCCAGTTTTGTGGACTAAATGGGGAGTGATTGTCACAAATGGTATTCAGTAGTTCTTTCAAGGTGTTTTGAGTATATTCCTCTGCTGCTGGATGAGCTCAGTAAACGCTGGGATCTCGCTTAAAACCAAGACTTCGCGAAATTACGTGAGATATTGCTGTGTATTTTAATTGAGAATACGCGATTTTGTCTAAATTTTAGCGTAGGTCCTAGCGTTGACTGAATTCTACCCTTGTCTCAGGGCAGTAGGAAGCGTGGGGGCAAATTATTTGGGGGGCACGTTCCCCCCCCCCCAAATACTTTGCAGGCGTCAGGACTTAATCCATGGCAACCGACATAGGCGTGGGGCCGGGGGCAGTCGATGAAAGAAAGACATCGTAAGAAGGAGAAGAGAGAAAATTCAAGAGAACTTTGGACAACTTTCAGTGCATGATTTATCATTTGAGGCCCTGGCCTGGACACTGTTGTTAGGGGGCTTCTTTTTTGCGGCATAAGTCGTCTAAACGCACTTGAACACGTGCACTTAATCATTCATACAAGTATTTCGAAAAAATCCAGAACATTTGCAAAGCGCAGCTTTTGCGGAGCGTATTTATTCACTAGTTAATTAAATCAAATAAGACAATTTTGCGAATGCAAAACTATATTTTTCTCGAGGCCCCAGTCTGGCATAGTATCATGGAGATAACTACCGCTTTATTATTTAGTTTTTTTCTCGAAATTGTATGTCATTTGAGGAAAGATGACCTGACAATTGCTGCCCATTTCCTGGTTTTTGAAATTATAGATATTTTTATATTTAGGGTCCCAGCCGTCGAAGGGGGGGGGCATTGATGACATTCAAATGGCTACCCTTTCCGTGTTCTTATTGATAAATTCTCAAGAGGGCGCTCACTGATAGAGGGCCCCAATGTTGGAAGTGGTACAACCTTTCCTGTTGAGGACTAGGAAGGTCACTTCTTGCAGGGTCTCACGACGAAGTAATTAACTGTCACTCTTTTCCATGCTTAATGATATTTAGCCTCTCATCTTAAGGGGTCCCCTTTCAGAAGGGGCCCTCTCTCGGTTGGGCGGTTCTTGAAATTGTCTCTTTGTCCTTCTATACATGTAAAAAGGACGCCCTTGGTAAAGCTTGTTGTTTTCCCCGCCCTATCCTCACTCCTCTGATGTAGTTAGGTATCAATATATCCATTATTTTTGGTTTAATAGCTGAAGTGGCGTATTTTATTGTGCAACTTACGATTATAAAGCGACATTAGTTTGTCATTAGAATCATAAAGACGGAATTTCCAACTGTCGGTTCTTCCAAAAACAGGGGGAGTTGGCTATGATGACGTAATATGATGTTGGACGGGGGGAGTTATATCGTCGGTGATGACGAGTGATGACTGAAGGGGGAGAGGAGTAAAAAAGGGGTAAAATTTGGATGACGTGTGAACGCTCCCTTACAAAAATTCACTGACTTTATCAAATCACTACTGCATTTAAGAACAGGATTATTCGAATGTATAGAAGACTGTAGGCTTCGTGCTTATAATGCTATGCATTTCAAACACTGCCCTTCTTGAAAACTAATTACATGGGGCAGGTGATCCAAATACGCTAAGTAATTGCTTATGCATAAAGGAGCGCTATTTGTCTGTATATTGCTTAATCTATAAAAACAAGGGACAGAATTCACGTATACAAATTACTCAAGATAAATATAATAGAAATTCTTCTTGGAAACGCGCAATCATTCAAAACGTTCGGCGGTTTCTCCATTAGTAGAACATGCTGTTTTAACTTTTTTATTCCTCTAATATTTACATTCTGTTTATTCTTAAGTTACCTACAAACTATGCCTTAATTTTGTAAGCCGGAAATATGGATTTGTCTCGCGATATAATCATTTGTATTAGTTACGTGACGTCTCCATACGACGTTGCTACTGGAGACTGTGTTTGTTTAACAAGTTACCAGTTGATGCGAGTCACTTAAAAGCTACTTATTACTTTGCCTAAAGTATAAATGGTAACCCTTTTTCTATTGGTGATGGATATCGCAATTGTAATTTCGAACCCTAATTTGAATTGTTTCCACTTAAGCATTTGTACAACAGAGAACATGAAGCGTATCGTCAGAGGTCGCACTGTGAGACCATGCGCAGTTAAACTGGTACATGAAATCCCATGAGAAACGGTAAAAAAAAACAGAAATCATGTTTACAAAAGCCATTTTTATCTTTCAAATTTATAATTAAGGCAAATATATTTCAATGAGAAAAAAAAACAAAACAAATGACTTGACTGATACGGCCATTCAGATCCGGGTAGAGTTAAGCTGATGACAAGAAAGCTAGCTTTACCTATAGAACGAAAACAGTTGAATTCAATCCTAAAATGTCTTCACTATTTCAATCCCATAATTCAACACCGACCAAACACTTCAGTGACTGCCGCCATTTTAGAGCTTGAGCACATGCGCACAGGCTAGTATGCTCCCGAGTTTTATAGCAAAACTCTCGTTTTTTACTCGCGTGACTTTTGCGAAGCCTTGGGAGATCTTGCTTTTCTAGCGAGACACTAGTGTAATTGAAAGCTCCCCTGGCCAACGGATTCTACCAGAGATGAAACTTGAAAGATGGACTCAGAAAGCGCAAATATGTATGTAAAAATAAGTAGAAGTGGTATTAGTCGAAGTCGAACCACCCTGTCACGAGGCGATTCCACCTCAAGTCAATGTAATTCCACGTGTTATGAAAGCTTGGTAGAAATCCATGAAAAGTTTTTTGAGTTACTGGAGTATCGTGGATGCAACAAAATCAGTCACTTCCGGTGAAAACAAGACCAATGGCGTCAGTTAGTGGCCTATTCCTCTATTAAATTAAACGTAAATGTAAGAATTGATTAATTTCAGGCCTACACTTGATTGATCATAAACTTGAGCAGAAGAGAGTTTTTCCAGTGTCTGTTGACAGGCTGTGGGTAAAGTCTCCTTCCAGTGGCCAAATACTAGAATGGATGGTGGTAACAGACACATAGCCACTTACAATCTCCAACAAATCGGGTCTCGAAATACCACATCAGGGGTTTACCTCCGTTTAGGCTACAAACTGAATACGCTCGGTGCACTTACGAGTCAAAAAAACGCTTTAGAAAGTCTCTGACTACTTCAATTTTATTACAGGGTTTTTCTCAAATCCAACTGAATGTTGAAACCAATACTATCACGACAACGTAACTTGACAAGAGTAATTACAATGTTTAATGGAAAAGGAAATCCGGCTTTCCTGAAAGTGCGATGAACAATAGCAAACGATCACTATATTTTGATGTATGCACATTCAATGTGAGTGAAATGTCGTTGTTATAGTCACGGATCAGGCGGATAATAACTTGTAAATTATACACATACAAAGGGAATTAGACCGCACAGTTTCGTACGAACAGACACTAACAGGCGATTGTCGTTAATACCGGTGGCGAATAAATGGTTCTCACATTTAACATTTGACACCACATTTGGCCTCGATTATCCCTGCTGAAAACGTGAATGTGGTCACTATAAGCTGGCGCGATTTGTGAGACTTCGGGCGGGCAACAGTTTCACTCCCGTCGAGACAGCATAGGCAACGCTAATAAAATCTTGTGTGTCACTAATGGGCATGTAACAGTAGGGACGGTGTTAGATATTATTGTAAATATACAAGCAATCAATTACTTAAGAACACCAGTGACTGGGGGTGCAATCTATTCTTGACGTCCGGATTGAAAAGGAGGGAGTGTGGTGGATGTGCAGGCGCGTCACGTGGGCACGGAATCTCAAAAGATGCTCGTTGGTGTTACGTTGTTGTTCATTCAGGTAAGAATGGTGGGATGCTTTAAGACAGGACCGAGTGAAGTACACAAGTTGGCCTGCTATAGACGGATAAGGGCTCAGTAAAATCCGAGGTACTACGTTGCTTTGAACTGTACACGTCGGCAAATGCAGCGGAAATTCTGTTGCTGGTAATCCTACAGCAGTTTGACAATACATGTTTATTTTTAGTACAAATACAGGTATGAGCCGTGGTGGTTAAATTTTTGCTTTGTTCTTTTGGTCGTGTGAAAGAGAAATGCACGACCTTGCTCAGTGGAGTTGTGGGGGAAGCAAAAAACAAGATGTCTTTTTGTACTAGAGCCCACAACGGGAAAGGAAGTGCCTCTTTCTAGAAAAACGACTGAATTTTTACTCTGACATTGAATTACGTCAGCGTGCACCTTTACACTACTCATTTTACTCTGTGAAGCTCCCAGAAGCGAAAATGGTTGTGTCAAAAAAGCAGGTCGTCACCATGTCACAATTTAGGCTATGTAGAGTCATCGAAAAACGACCAAATTTAGTAACTTTTGAACATCGTGTCTCCGAAATGGTTGATCGGCTCATATGAAATTTTCAGACACCACACTTTAGCACTGAGCTTTAAATTTTAAATTCTCCCACTTCTGCATGAGGACTGTTTTGATTTTTATGAAAAACTAGAAATTGGTTTCAAACGAAAACGAAACGATAATTTAGAAATTGTATCAGCGTTTTTGAGATTTCATCTTGTACATTGATTTATAAACAAATTCAGATTTGGTCAGGTTATTGACACCGTTGTTTTGCTGCGGGTGTACATTTCTTTTTTGCTAAATTTTACTAAAACACTTGGTCACGTGATCGAAATGACCGCAGATTGATCCAAAGTTTAAATTATATTCTACAGGCTTGATACTTTCAGAAAATATACACTTTTACGGAGTTGAGCTCTATAATAGTTTTGCAGTTATTAGACTAAATACACCAACAAGTAGATAAAGTCCTGCATAACCTTAAGGCATTTTAATATATTCAAAAATCTCAGCGAAAAAAAACATGTTCACCGTCCAATTATGAAGGAGTTCTTTGATGTTTCTTTTTTAAACTTTTGTACCACTTAAAATTGTAGTCGATGTGTAGTCGGCTGTTACCAGACGCGACTAAACAACTCGCTAACAGTGTTAAACTCTGCGGCTAAATGAGTCATCGTCGCCAATTGGCAGTGGTGCTGGTCATGAAACTCACCAGCAAGACCACAAACACATGAATGTGACTTGTTCGCCGGTTTCGTTAAAAAAACGTTGTTCGAATCACTCAAAAGTGCGTTTGCACATGAATAGGTAAATTCTTTGAAACTGACAATGCATATAAATAGCGATCCGTATATTACTTGGAGGACACGTCTAGAAGGTCCGTCTTTCGAACAGTTGTCTTGGTGTTGTTCTCAGGGTTGTCCCCCAGCATAATTCTAAGTGACGACGCGGTAACACGGTCACTTAGAGCTTGAAGGACCAAACTCTTTATATACCTTTCGTTTTTGCTATGGACATACATCTTATTTGAGTAAACTATAACATACTCGAGCACTCAATCACTTAGCTCGAGTTTAAAGAACAGTGCCCAAGGTCTAATCTCTGTACTCAACTTGGAAATTGACCAATCGCGTGTCACGCTTTCAAAGTTGAACTCGTGATTGGTTAAGCTTTGAGCCTGAGACTCAGTCGAGTCCGAATGAGTTAGAAGATTCGATCCCGGATCCAGACAATGTCAAACTGAATAATGTCGAGGTGGATTTTGAGTTCGGAGATTTGACTCCGACCAAAGTTTTGCATTCCGTAAACGTAGTCACTAGCAAGACTTTTGCGACAATAAATCTTCTGTTATGGGTCGGGAGGCGTGATAATTCCACATAAAGATCCAGCCTCGCCAACTAATCACTTCAGTCAGTGGCGACAATTTGCCAGAGTCAGCTAACTAAAGTTCCGAGCTTACGGTGTACTCGTGTTCACTCACTCGATTTAATTGCCCCGTCTTTCCTCTTGCCTATCTCGCAACAAAATCGATCTACGGAACGCAAGCCAGGATCGAGCCTGTTGCACTACAACACAAAAATGCAATGAGTGAAGTCCGTTCTCATTAGTCTGATGCAGGGGTAAATTAAATTAACTTTGTTTTACCTCGCAAAACTGACCATCACGTCTCAAGTCTATTCATTACTTATGTAGTCAGTTTAAAAACAGTTAACATGAGCCAGTGGCCCGTTTCACCGATTGTGAAGTAAAGATGGGTAACATAAGTGAATAAAACAACTATATAAAAGGAAAAAACGAGCTAAAAAGGAATGGATATGGGATTCAATCCGTCTGTAGCGACGCGAAGACATTATGATCGTCACACTCCCTGAGGTTAGATACTTTTTTGCCTTCGATACAATAAGGGGTTCCTTGACGTGTAAACTGTATCCTACAGGGTCGTTAAGTCAAAAGGGAAAATCCAGTTACCACAAACGGGTTTAATTTAAGGAGCGCGCTTCGCGTCACTGGCGGATAAAAATTTTCATAGGCGGACTATGATTGCTTAACTCTGGCCAACGTGGGAACTAAAACTAAATTTCGCCTGATTTTGTCTGGAGTAATAAGCCTTGAAATCAGAATACAACTGCAATACATAACAAATTCTCCCGATCCCAACTATTGATTAAGGTGTTTAGTGAAAGTGTTAGCGGTTCAGACCAATTATTATACAATTATGAGTGATTATTATATCATATTGAGACAGATAATGAAGTTATAATCTCACCAGCATTCAATATTTCGGAATATATAATCTTCAATTTTGACATGTAGTTTTATACTGGACCATGTTCCATATTATCGAATCTGACTTGACCTTGTTAATACACGATTGCATAAAATTTATTGGATATGCATTATTCATGAAAGCACTTTTAAGAAAGGAGATTTCTTTGTCTAATAGTCTGGCATTTGAACAGAAATCCACTCAACTCTACTAAGTAGATAGACCACTGACTGAAGCTTTTCCGATTCAAATACACATTAGGGGCCCGTTTCATGAAATTTTTTGTCTTAACTCAGACAGAAATTCGACTAACTTAAAACCAAAATGTCCCGTTTCGTGAAATTTCTCCAGACCAAAATTCATAAGACAGAAATCTGTCTAAGCTGAGACAGAATGTTAGCGTGATACGGAGTAGGCTTAAGAATGTGCCTTTGGCCTAAATGTCGTCACTGCATACTGTTGAGAACAAATTGTGTTGATATTTTTCAGAATCTAACTCCCCTAAATAATGTCATTCTGAAGATCGTCTGCTTTCAATTCAGTCGAGAACCGGCAAACCACGTAGAGACAATGGAAATGAATCCAGAGCGACTTACCGGCACATGTGAAATGATATTTTCCACTCATACCAGGGCGTTCTCAAGCAAAAGATATCTCAATTTTAATCAAAATGTGAACAAATCTTCATTTAAAGTGACCAAGATTATTCCTGTAACCTAATTTCACACAGCGCCTCTCTTAGTGTGGTGACTTAACAGATGGCGAAGACGTAGTATGTATGCTTACCTATGTCGAAAACTGACTTAATTTTTGTCTAAATGAAGACAGAAGACCAAAAAAACGACTTCATAATCGTGAAACATTTGTTTTAACTTAACCCGAATTTATGTCTCAATTTAATTTAATTTTCGTTCCTAAATATTAAGTCTAAGTGACTTTTAATGAAACTGGACTCAGAGGTCGGTTTATAGTACCGAGACGTGACAATATCATTAAGTATTGTAGTCACTAATAAATTCAAGAAATTAAATCGTATTGACTACCTGACTCTTTTGTAAACATGCATGTTAGGACTGGGGGGTTGAGAATTCACCCAGTGGAAAAACAGTTCTGCATCATATCACGATTATTTGGTTATCCTAGGCAAAGTCCCAAGTTTTAATTTGGGACTTAAAAGTAGATTCCCTTGGATTATACTTAGTTATGCAAGCGTCAGTCCGGAAGTGCTGTTCACGACACGAATAATTCTTCGCCAGCTTTGTTTAAATACACTTTGGACTGCTACCAAATTTGCTATCCGAAACTCAAATTCCTATGTAACAAGTCACATCATGCGAAGTTGCTTAAAATTACCGGCCTGCAGCATATAGGGTCATCCAATATCTATCGTGACAGCAGAATATGAAATACACCAAAGCAGATGTTACTTATTAGGTGTTGGTTTTTCAACTTCATGTGTAGTCGTTTTTATTTGATTGTGTAGGCTTAGTGGCCTCAAGCCGTGAAAACAATGTTAAAACTTGAAAGGTCAAGACATCTGACCAGTAATTGTGCATTATGTCAGTTACATGTATTGTCGCATTGTGATCGATTTTCTAAGCGATTTTCAGGTGCTCGTTTGTTCACGAAGTCAAATGTTAGGCATTCTGATACTGGACGGCAGCGGAGAAATACCGGATATAGATGGCACTTCAGTAACACCGACGGGTACGTTCATAACTGAAAACTTGTCCTTTTCGTCTGTATTATGACAGCCACATTCGGATTAATGGTTATTGACGACCCACTGGCAAAGCGGAGCAAACAAGGCGTGCGTTCAGTAGACGCTAGGACCTATGACGCTAGGACCTAGCTAAAATCTAGTCAAAGTCACGTGTTCTCATTTAAAATACACGGCAATATCTCACGTAATCTCGCGAAGTCTTGCTTTTTAGCGAGGTCCTAGCGTTACTGAACGGGAGGCAGTTCCTTGTCTTAGTCTGCACAAGCCTGGGTGGCAGCATAGGTTGATTTCCGCTTACATCATGCGGGTTTACAACGGCGCAATTGGGGATCGAGCCCAGGAAGGCACCCCGATAGGGCTCGGCACCGACGAGGGGAGGGCGGTACAAATATAAAGGGTTGCACGAAAATTGGTGAGGATCGAGTCTGGTTAGCAATAACTCTCACTACGCCACTGACAATGCATAATTTAACAAGTGCATTGGTTCATGAATAAGTTTTAGAGCTTGAAAACGTCTGTCAGTATGTAACACGTATAACAAAGGGTTAAATATTTTTCGCAAGTCACTCCACTTTGTTTGAGACTTTGGGGAAGCAACTGAAACTTTTAATAAAGCCCTGCTACAACTTTAAACGGACTGCTGTCTTTCGTGTTTGACTGCTTTGTCATCATGACAACGTGCCTGCAGACCAGTTGGATGAAGCAATTAGTCAGTAGTACTTAAAAGTGTATATATCATTTATACCGAAAACACAACGCTCTAAGTGGCGAACAACTATCGTTTACTAAACGACGAAATAGGAGGACTAGTAGTCATTTTATTTTTTAATTCTCGGTTGTTTGAGGGCTACCTGAAATTACACTGCAACGATGCTTGGAGGCCGCCATTTTGAAGAAACAGAGACCTACAGCCGAAATAGGGGGGTTTTCTGAGTCACAACATGTTCAAGAGCATTTAAGCAAATTCGATCCATTGAACCTACTTGAAATACATGTCTCAAAAATACTGCTAAAATAGGCCCGTCCCAAGCATTTTGCCCGTGGACATTGCTGCCGCTAGCGCTACGGTTTAACTGTTCAACGTCGCCTTGCCTCTCCCACTATTGCCCATTGTTGACTGATAGCCACAAGCCAAAATGTCGGACGAATCGGCCAGTGTGAGTGACATTTTAATTCAATACGCGTGGTACGTGAACGAAACATCGTCGTTACGTTAAGATTCTGACGATTATAAAATTGAAGAATACAGCGTTAGCTTACAAATGAATGTATTTCGACTGATTCGCAATCGAAGTGTTAGAGTCAACCTCTACCACGTTACACAGGTTTGGCGTGTTGTTACCTAGTAGATCACGTGGCAAACTTTGGAAATTTGGTTATACTTTAATCGGAGTTAAGGCTATATTTTGCTCTTACTAGGACAGTAATTTTGAATTTTTAAGCCCTGAAGGGTTTATGAAAATTTACACGTTCATCCGATCTTGAATTTATGGTCGGCAACTCAAGTCAGAGGCAAGGCGTACATGCGCCATTTTCGAATGCACAAATTTAAGGTTGGCCAATCCCAATACAACTAAAGCGAAATGCGTGTTGGTAACTATATGGAATACTATTAAACGCATTATTTTGTGAGAATAAAAAGACTAATTCGATTTTCATTTAGGCAGCTAAACTGCGAAATGCTGCCTCATCTAATGACTGTAATGCACTCCGAAATCTTCTATATAATAATGTTGTACGTTGTTGACATCGGTGAGTGGGTCATAAGTAGTTTTAAGAGACTTTGTCCGACGTTTAGACCAAGTTAAAAGACGCGCTATCTTTTTACTTAATGTACTGACATTTCATTTTTGAATTGTCCTCCTTATAGGCACGATGCAAATATTGTGGTATTCAAGGTTAGCTGCATGGTAGGGTTTCTGTTTCAGACCAGTACCTGATGCGTATATGGGCCTCGGGTAGGTTTTCAGGCGTTGTGGTTAAGTGGTGGCGATCATGATGACGCTTGAAAGGGTTACGATTTTCTCACAGTGGTGTTTTATTCGAATGCTTATAGAGTCACAAAAGACCAATCATCCTATTTTGCAAGGACGGTCACATCGGTAGCCTTCCAACATGCGTGTTACAGTCTCGGATTTTTTCTGATGTCGAAAGTTTCTGAAACTTGGAATTGTATTCAATACGTATCCCATCCACTTGCGCTAAAATTCGTAATAGTCAGCTGACCAAAACTTGATAAGTTTTTTAATAACGCTTTCATGGCAAAATCGTGTCATAAGCAAACAACACTCTCATCCAGAACTGTCACCGGTCACTGTTTGGGGTTGCCATGTTCTTCAGCGAATTAACGAAGTTATGAAAGTGGTAAGTCGGGATTATCCTCTTTAAGTTTGCCGTATGATAATAAGCTAACTTAGACCCACTCTCATTGGTTAATGTCTGACTAATATAGACACTAGCCAATGAAAAGCAGGGTCACGTAGAGCGAGCAACTTTCTGTACGTCTGCTTCCAGGAAAACCACTTGATTGATGTGATCAATTGTTTAAATTGGTCATTATTTAAACTGCTAAGCTAAATTAAGCACGAATTTTGTTAAAACCCTTGTTATGTTTCAAGTTTGCTGTTGTTACATATGGAACAGTGTCTACCGGTAATTCAAAATCATCGAGTCTAAGCCCTGCTAGACTGAGGCAGTCTCTGACTCTCCTATTCGATTACCAGGATTCAGTGAGATTTGCATTGGGATTTATCAGTGAATTTGTACTTTCTTCTTTTACTGCATTCACAAGTTGTTGTTAGTCTGATGACTCAATATAATAATATAATCGTCTGTTACCTAGCCAAGAATTTGTTGATCGGATGGCCCCTCAGTTCACGCCAAATTCGTATACCTATTTGTGAGCCAGGTACTTTATGTGCATTAACCGTAGCTGAAAGTCAAATTATTCGCAAGGCAAGCACAATTTTCAAAACTCGCGAAGCAATGTGCTAAAATCGAAAGACAATAGAATTGTGTTTATTATTAACTTACGAATTCTCATATGGAAGTACACGTAATGCAGATAATCATGTTTGAGAACAAGGGAGCAGGGGTTTGGAAAAAAGCAGTAGGCGATATGAATATTTTGATAAGATCATTTCGCTCAGGCACTGACCCACTTCACAAGGGCAGGTCATTTAAAGTGTTGGTGCCCGGTTCGTTAATTAGATATAACAATGCAGAAGTTGAAATATTCTTAACTTAAACGTTGATAAATTTGTTAATTCACAGTTGAGCTTGGCAACCCCCCCCCCCCTCCAACTTATTTGGATAATAAAACAACCATCAACTGTTCTATCCCATAGTCCTTCACCAGAATTAAAGAAATTGGTCGTTAAGAACGATTTCTTCGTCTGTTTTCTCTCCCGCCAGACCAAACGAAAACACTCAAAGACTACACTCGTTTGCAAATGGTATACAAGTAAAAACTAATTCAGTAAGTTAACTTTTTATATCTTTTCTCAAACCACGACATGAATTTTAAGACAGAGGTATTGTTGATAAAATGCCATGGAGAATAAAACATTCGTCTGAAACATTGATATTTCCGCATATCCTTCTGGCTTCTTTCAACATATGAGCGGCGCACCATGGGGGCTTGGGGGGGGCATAGCCCCACTTTTTTCAGTGCTGAGCAGCCCATGGTCTATTAGCCGTGCACCACAGTACTGCGCCGCCCATGCAACAACCAACTTTTTCGTTGTTCTTTAGCACCCAGTACTGTGTTTTGGTTCATTTAAGTTTTGCAACTACCACAGGTAAATTTTGATGCGCAAAATGTAGGCATACACATGTATTCGTGTTCCAAGGGTAACTAACTTCTCGAGCGTGTCTATAAATAGTAATAGGTTACGTGACTATAACCAGTTGCGTGTACGTCTCGTTTACTAGACGGCTCACCAAGAACATTCAATCAAACAACCTGTCGTGGAAATCGACGATATTTCCTGAGTCCGCGTAAAAGTAATTCTGCAAAGAGACAGTCTACGAGAAAGGTATTCAGGTGAAGCTACATTTACCAAAAGCAGAAATGGTCGTTTGGCATTGCATTTGATGCCCAATATCACACGCGCATGCGCGCACCCAGCCTAAAAAATTGGGGGGCTCGAATTTTTGAGAATGTGGACCTATTACTAAGTTTCACGGGGTATATTCGGAGCTATGAATTGTGCATTCGCCGAATTTTGGCAGTTTGTGTCTTTTTAATGGACTTTTGTCTCGTGTTCTACTTTTTTCGGAGTTTTTGTTTCTCTGAGGCGGACCTTTTTGGCCACCTCACCCACACAAAATGGGGGGCTTGTTCGGGCCCCCCAGACTCCATCCCCTGGATGTGCGCATGAATATTACAAGATAGTGCCATGATTTGTTTACCTAAAAATACCGGAGACAATCTGGTCGGATATAAGAAAGAAATATGGGAGTAAATGCAATGCGCTTCATTATGTCCCAGCAAGTTATTGAATCAGTAGCCTACATGGTCTGGACTTAATGTCTATGGGCGCTAGCCAATGAACATGTAGAATGTTTTGCTGGTCAGCTGCCGTGTTCCCCAGTCTAGGAAACTCAGTGTTTTGCATACGCTTTTGGGGGGACTTTGCCTTTCAAAGCTTCAGGTTGATCACATCACAAACTATCATACAATACCCAGAACAAGACACTTGCGAAATGCTAAAATGCATACGATCTGCGACTACAACGCTTTATGTGTGTACGCACCTGCATTTTGGTGGCTGTGCACGTACATGTGACGCACTTCTGTCGTATCAATTGTAGCCCAGTGTTTTCAGCGGATACACCTATTCATAAAATTGATCATCGATACAACTTTTTTGCTGTCTTGAGTTTGTCTTATCCCCTGAGAATTTCAATTCAGACAAAACTAGTAAACCTTCCATTCACCTAGTACTCTGTTGCTATTGATATATAGGGTACATCGTAGATTTCTGAAATTTGTTTTGCAAGGTACCGATTTGGCAAATATGCCTTCAATTTGGACCTGTACGCTATGCGTTTGACAACATATTACGATTGTTTGAGATACGCGTGCATGTTTGCCGTTCAATTTCAATTTTGAAACTGCGTCTAAGAAATATTGACAGTGCTGCGCAAAGCTATCTCATGGAACTACAAACGCACATGAAAATAGCTCCGCCCGCGCAAACAAAAAAAAAACTTCTGATACTGGATGATTTGACGTTTGGCCAGCTAAACTCTATCTGCCATGGGTGCGAATGTTATTGTTCTAATCAATCAGATTAGTATTTAGAATTGTAGCTGTGTACTGTAATTGGTTGTAACGTTACTTAGCAGTGATTTCGCTACAATGAACGCCCTATGTATTGACCGTCAGAATTTCATCTTTGAACTTCTAAATTAAAAATTGAATTTTCAATTGTGGCTAGCCCAATATCCCTGGTTTCAAACTTCGAATTCTAAAAGGAAAGTTGAAAATCGAAACACGGAGGCGATTCATACTGACGAATTCGTCTGTATAATAAAGACCATTGCTTCAAGTTTTATTATTTCATATTAATTGGCTTGGAACTGGCCACTTGCAAACGTATCGTTTTGCTGGAATGAAGCGAAAACAATTGTGATAAATCCAAGACCTCCGCCCTGCAGGACTTTCAATGAGCCGAACACGATACGACTATCAATTTCTTGCCATTCTCTGAGAACAGAAATCAATTCCAATTGGAGTTAGGAAAAAAATTAATATTTTTTGACTGAAGGCAAGCTCGTGCCAGCTTTAAGCAAGTAAGGAAGCTAGATTTAAAGTCGTGGACAACAAGGGAATTTAAGGTTACACCATCGCGGTTTTGCTAGACACGTGCTACGTCTGTAAATAAGCATTTACAGGCGCGTAGCCACTTACAAAACTCGTGGAATACAATTTGGCCTAAATTGTGCAAATCAAAACGCCACCTGTGATGCATGTAGTTGCGTTTACCAATGGTGCAATAAGTGATGAAATTAATTTCTTCGGGAAGCCCGTCGGTAATATTTACCGACAATTCTGCATTTTGAACAGCAATCTTGACCTGGTAGCGCCATTATGCAATTCATGAGCCCACTGTGTAAAATTACGTCAGTGTGACTGCTCATACAGCAACTCTGAGCACGAGATTGGCTGCCTGGCCGAACCGAGTTTGCGTTAAGCAAACCTGAGACACCGTGTGGCACATAGGGCAAGAAATCTTAGTTCGCTTATGGAACGGAAACACAGAATTGTAACCCTTGACTCAACAACTCAGCCTCTCCGACCAATTCGGCTGGTGCACGATGGTAAAGTTCCGAGCTTGCTAGCGAAACACTCTCCTTTTACTGGCTTAGTTTTGCGTGGTTTTGTGTGATCTTGCTTTTTCATTAGGGCGTTGCGTCTACGAAACGCAGCACTACTCAAATTGTTTCACAGTCAAAATTGGTTTGATTTTTGAGCTTCGTGGAAAGAGTCGACAGTTTGTTATTGAAGTTGACTTTCACGGGCAAACACTGTTTGTCGAAGGAAAACGCCTGCGCACAGTCCCTAAAATTGACGTTTTGTTTTGTTTAAATTGATCGTCTCTGTAGGGGGCGCCTGGTCCCCTGCCCCTGTAAATCCGCCTATACCGTACTCAACAGAAAAATAAAATGACTTACACGTATAACCTATTTCTTCAGGGAACAAGACCGACACGTCCACGATAGACATGAAATGCCCTGAGGACCACGAGTGTGCTCAATTGTGTACCATACGTGATAACCACCCAGTGTGTTCGTGTGTCAGTGGCTACGTGGTGCAAGATAAAGACTGCTTAGGTGATTTTAACTCTTTTAAATGATTTTTATTTATTGTCTCAGTCCCTGCATTCGTGCTTGTCGTCGTTTAAATCATTGGACCCGTCCAGTAATCTTCTTAATTCGTTCCCGATGATTGGTAAATTTTAGAGTCAAGTCTAGTAAAGCGTTGTGGTCTCGGGCCAGGCCAGGGCTACATTCCACTGGTAGAAGCAAGACATTTTGCTGCGCCATCTTCGCTTATGGGACGCAAACAATGAATCGTAGCCCATAATTAATAAATTCTATCCCATAATTCGTCCGCTTTGCGTGATTTTGATTAGGCCTACCTCACAAAACATTGAGTCTACAGAACGCGCCCCAGGTCTTATATTTGCCGAGATTCGTAGGTTACTTTTGAGGGTCAGTTTAGCCATTGAGCCTCGAACTCATGGGTCAGTTTAGACAATCAATGGGCCAGTCAACTTATGGGTTAGATTGTCACTTTGGTTTAGTGCAGATGATAGTTAAATTTGACTGCAGGTTATCCTCACATGCCAAGGACCGTGTTAGCGTGTTGTCGTATTTTCTAATATGCAATTGTAAAGGATTTTCTCTTATTTCCAGATGTTGATGAGTGCCAATTCCCAATCTGTGGACCGAATTCCGCATGTCAAAATTTGCCCGGTACATTCCAGTGCGGTTGTAAAAGCGGATACATACATAAGGCTGGCGGTGTATGCACAGGTGAGGGCACTTCGTGTGTAAGGTAACGTACGACCATTCTGTCTTCATGGAGGACTTGTGTTGGTCACGTGTGCATCGTGCTTTAAGTCCTTTCAGTACTCGAAATGATTCGTCTAATTGTCGAAACGTGGTATGGGAATTCTATGTAATACCTGCATGCAGGCGTTATTCCGTTTTCAGTTCAAAATGAAAAAGACGTTTGTCTTTTACTTTTCTTGATTAACCAATGATTTGTTCTGCTACGTGTATCTTGTCACATGCATGAAAGTCACTTCTTGTTTGTTTAAACGTAGACCTAGTTACCTGTGTGCTCGTTTGCCTTCTTGACGCGCATGTGGTCTTGTCCGTACAGTGTTAAATGATTTCCAGATATAGTCTAACACGCTTAATCCCGGCGCCACATCCTGACAGCCTCACATACAATATTTCGCCATTTAGAATTCCGTCGAAAACTAATCAGTCTATTAGAAACAAGTAAACCAACACCTGCGCTTTTAATTTTCTGGTATTTTTGCGCACGTCTCGACGTTTTGTCAGAATTGCAAGGCAAATGCATTCCTATTCTGTGCGATGTGTTTCGTGACTACATGTCAAATAAAATTAAACATTTTGATTTTTTAGTTTTAACTTATTCGTTTCTGGGTTGTAGAATTAAGGAGCAGTGTTTGCCAGAGATACGATATCCCACTCTAGTTTTAGGCCTACTCGGCCTTTGAGCAATTCAAGACATAAATGCTATCATGGAGCCACAAGTGACGTCATCAATATGATAGTTATCAGCAGGCGTGTACACATGAGGCAGCACACGAAATGTTTTGAGAACACGTGACGTCTTATTTGCATACAAGAATATTGATTTATTTGTCGTAGACATGCAAAATACTTCGTAAGTCTCTTATAATCAGTGTACAGCCAGACTAGGGCATTAGTCTTTCAGCTAATGATATTACTTCTCAATGAATATGCCGCCTTACATTTGAAAACACCCTGTGCACATGTATGGTCCGTAAAAATTCTAATCTAGTATCAAAAACATATGCGGTCAATCACTAGTAGTGACAAAAATCGTCTATGACTGACGGACTGAATCAATAATGAAATTCAGCTTGACAAATTATCGTGAAGTGTCGAATTTTATGTACGCGTGTACAAATAACAGATATTCTATAAGCTTAATTTGCTGTAGTTTATTCACCAATAAAATTCTGTTTAGATTTTCATGGGAGCCATTAACCAAAAGTTCAAATAGAATTACCAACTTAAATTCTTGGTTTTATTTAAAAAAACAAAGAGTGTAAGTTGATTCCAAGTTCGCAAATACAATTTCCAAACAAACTACTGACGTATGTAAGGAACGCCGTGGGAGTCTTTAAATGTTTGTTTGTTTCAAAATGTGTTCTATTCCATATTTTTTTCGGAGTTAGCCAAATTCAAATGTCACTGTTCGTTGAAAATAAAATTCCTTAATCACATGATGGAAATTCACCATTTTGTTGCCGTGTCAATTCTTTTGAAGAGGGATGTTGCATAAACGTGATGCACGTGATGCGTGTGTTAGAATTCACCATTCACCACGTAGGTACAACATCTGAGGCACTCGTTAAATTGAATCCTGAAATTTAAAGTTGCAATTCAGTCAAATTTGACAGGAACTGACACTTGCTGTGGTTATACAAATTCTTCAAGTTCTAAAACACCTTGATGCGATGCACTGTTTACTTGAAATATACAGCGCTGTAGTGGGGCGTACGCGCACGTAGGCGCAGCCAACCACCTTTTGGCATTTGAACGTTGCGCCTACGAACAGTAAGTTACGTTCAGTGCTCAAGGTGATACGGTTGGCTTTGGGCGCCTACTTACCTCTAATTTTACCACTACAGCACTGGAAATATATTTGAAGCAATTGGCAATCGTTTTTAGTAGAGACTTCGCTCAGTATTGTTTAAATTTCGTTATAAGTAGCGTAGTCTGGATTCGTTCGGATTTTTAATGATCTTTATAGAAATCAAAACACCAAAATGTCAAGCAAGTTTACATATTCCTTGATTTTGTAGATGTGAATGAATGTGAAAATCCTTCCATCTGTGGTCGTCACGGGTTGTGTGAAAACGAAGAAGGATCATACATGTGCTTGTGCGAAAATGGATTCAGCTTAACTCAGAATATGATGTGTTCCGGTAACGTCATTGTTTTATTGATACTTCTAGTGAAGTTTGTGCAGCAAACTGGCCTGCAACCCGTTCTTGTGTGAGTTTGGCGAGATCACGCGAGATCACGCAAGTTTTCCTTAGATAGGGGCATATATTTGCAAAAGCACTTAGAGAAAAACAGATTGTCCAATATAATTATAAAAAGAGAAGTGCTCTTGGCAATGGTGCGAAAGGTCTGCCAGCTAAATTTATGGACAATTTGCTTCTTGAATTAGGAAACTGGTGAGTTTCTGGTTACTCGTTTCCCGAAAAGTAATCCGTCTTCACACGTCGTTCATATTAAGCTTTTGCGTACACTTCAGTTACATTTTCATCCTTTTTAATGCTCGTTATTCCTATTACAAACTGCTGCGGATATGTCAATTGCAGACATAGATGAATGTGAACTTAACCCTTGCGACGACAATCCGCCATGTTCCAATACTGTGGGAAGTTTTCGATGTGGATGCGCGGAGGGATACAAATACACTGAAGAGTTGGGAAAGTGTGTCAGTAAGTGCAAGCAACACGTGCCTACAAATCTGGGCTGAGATCCAGTTTTCAACCTTAGAATTGAACACGAATTTAGTTTGACATTTGCTACTTAGTGTGAAATTGAGTTAGTATGCAAGTAGGTCTAAGTTATCATTACGCAGGTAAGTTCATAACCCAAGTTCGCTTTTGAATTTAGTACTTTTTTGTTCAGATATTATCTACGTAAATCAAATTATTAGGTGAGCTCATAGTCAAAAAAATACATTGAGCTAAATGCTTAAGTTGAACAGAAAGTAATACTGTAAATACGCGTACTTAGGATGGTATGCCTATATCCACAGTAATTCGTTTATTTTTTCAAAGGTAAATTTACTAAGTAAGTTTTCTGCATACAAGCGCATGAGCCCAAGCTGAAGTGATAGGCACAGACATAGCTTTTAAAAACTGGTGTTGCCCGTGTATTCTTGTTTATTCTCAGCTTCTTCATTTTATACCGGGGTTAAGCTGAATACTTGTGAGTGTGGCCTTGGTCATTATCACATTTTTGGAAAACAAATATATTGACTGAGTGTGAAAGTCAAAAATTGTATGTTATTGCACTGATAGCCCTGTCTTCTGATTGGCTGAAACGCGGACAGACAAATTGCCATATAACTTCATTCACGTGCCTGTCGGGTATCGCTATTCACGGTCTGACCACTAAGAAGTTCCATAAATTAATAAAACAACTATAACTTCTTCAATAATTGTCATGGAGACGTATTTTTATTCTTACTGTTCCCATGGTTTCAAAAGGTAAGCAAGTCAGTGGCATCATGGATGAAACTTTAGTGACGGCTGGATGCAGTGCATGCAATATTTTGTGAAAAGTTCTATTGGTACTTGAACCCTGGCCTGCTGGACTGTGTTTAGCTATTCCTAGTTCCTGGAAGACGTCTCGTCTCCTTCGATGGGATGATGTTGACTACGACTAGGGGTGGTCACGTGAGATCTCACAGACGACATTGAACTGTTGCAAGAATCTGTGAGACAAGTGCTCCGACACAGTGAAAAGACAAACCGTGTATTAATGCGGCAATCTTCGTGCAGCTGACTGCATACGTCATCGACAGCGTAGTCAAGTTTTCTCGCTTTGCGTGATGTGTGCTCCCGGAAAGGTCTGGAACAATCGCGTAAGAAGTCACGTACTAATAGTACTTTTCACAACTTCTGAGCGGCAGCAATCAGAAGCAGGCATTTTATAAAATCTTTTCGTATTTTGAGACTAATGATGAGAAACACGTAGGTGTCTCATACCTACTATTGGACATTTTTCCTTATATACTATTCTAGTTCGAATTATCCGCACCGATCCGAAACAACCCGGCATTATTCACCCAATTTTGCAGAAATGGTCACATGTGCTGAACTAGAATGTCCTGAGAACGGCGGATGTAAAGAAGACCCCGAGGCGTTCTGCGTCTGCTTCAGAGGTTTTCAAATGTCCAACGGAACGTGCTCAGGTAACTAACAGATGTAAAATGAAATTTACAAAACACGTGTAGAAGCTGGTGCAAAATGCCTTTCGTTCTAGTTATTAGATGGCACCATACACTAAGCTGCACAGAGTTTTGCCGATATGCCCGATCCACGTCATGGACACATCACACAGAACGAAATGTCTTCCACGTTCATTTTTGGCACGAGGTGTCATCGCCGGATGGACACTACAAAGGGAACTTAGTTTCTGGTAAAAATGTCAACTTGGCGTGGAGTTACAAAGTTTTCATGACCGGTAACTATTGTTGGATTATGAGTAACTTGTTTCGTATCACCAGTTTAGAGCACAGGAGAAGTTTTATTAATCAGAAGTTATAACTAAAGTAAGAACATTTCGTAAATAACGATTTTAAAGAGAATTCATAAAAAGCGAAGTTCACGGCCGCTCAAAGGTGAGGTTATTTTGTTGATGTAACATCAGAAATTCAAACGTTATTTTGATATTTCATTTTTAATTCTGGCTATGGTGGAAAACTTTTGATTACCTGTCGAAGGATCTTCATTCTGAATGAAAAGAAAACAGACAGAACATCTTTAAAAGTCAAGCAAAACAAATTTAAACATATTTCTTTGAAAATTTAAGCAAAATTTTCAAATGAAAATCCCATGAAGTTTAGGTCGATCAATGACCATCATTGAAATGAAAAAATCTATTTTAAATTTACGCCCAGGATTTTTCTTGGAAGTGATGTGGTTGTTCCTGCTTCAGTTATTCGTCGGGCAGGTACCTAATTTTAGAATAATTTGCGTGTTTTAACACAAAGAGCATTCTAAAATTAGGTTTTAAACAATTAAAATTACCCTGTTATTAACTCACAGACCATTTAAGCGCTGATGTAGAAATATATTTTTACTTTGTTAGTTGCTGAGCTGTCTCACGATACTGTACACAGTCGCCACGAATGCAGATATTTATGACATCAATTGACAACGTTGCTTTTTAAAGTTTAATTGCTTGCGAAAATGTCTGTATTCCTTGGAGATACCTTGTAAATTGCAAATCCTTAATGTCACTTTTGGCACCGGTATTTAGTCTTGATATTTCTTACTGTTCTAGACGTTGACGAATGTGCTTCCACCAATTGTCCAAGGAATCGTCAATGTATTAATACGCCAGGAAGTTATAGGTGTGCGTGCGCACAAGGTTACGGTGACGTGAACGGAGAGTGTCGAGGTAAACAAAACATAATGAATCGTTTTTTCGTTTTACTTGACACCTTGATGTGTTGATCAAGTCACAAAAGACTAACTTACAATATAATCGATTAGCTATAGTTCATTCTCGCCGCCATGAGAGCGTACAATATTTGGCTTTGTGCAATTTAAAATGCTGTCAACTTTCCGACAATATTCATTCTGAAGGCATTCAATTTCTTGTTTGGAGACTCACTGAGTTAACTAGATTGCTGTTGTTCACTTTCGCATTTGAAAAATGCGGCAAAAAATACTTAAAAGACCGTTTGTTCGTTATTTTGCCATTATGCTTAGCATAGTGCAAAAACCCGTAATGGACTAAATTCTCCTTGTGACTGCCTTTCATTTCAAAATCTCATTAGCACGCGCATCCACCACTAATGTTTGTTCATTTTGCCAATTTCTTAATAACAGCATTGCAACTCAAAATGCAAGCAATATACTAAGCGTGATTTACATGAGGATTAGGAGATGGGGTAGTGGCAAGTACAATTGCAAGACAAGTACTGACACCTGTGTAGCGTTGTGGGTAAATACCTTAGAATGGGAGTGGTGCTGTGCTATTTCTGGGTGGGCCTATTCATCAGAGTTGTCTGTAAATATCTTATAAGCGGATTGATTTGAAGCCAAATGTACAGTGACACCAGAGCAATGCACGCAGAGTGTGCATGCAGATGTGCTGTCGTTACCGACCGGCGTTTAACGAGGTACCAACGAATTGTTGCGGTGACCATTCTGTTTTGCTGGGAATATAGCAGCCTTCGATACTTGTCCGTTTTTCGGCGAATCGCTCTCAAAAGCGACTGGAATCGGTTAGCCCATTCTGGCATCTATAGTCAACTATTATTATTGCAGCCAACTGCAAGCCAAAAGAGATGTATGACGTGAATATTTCAAAACATCTAACCAATCGGAATGTTCCTTCGTTCTGTCAATCAGCTGGAAGCCATGCTAGCACATCCTTTCATAAGTCACCTCTGGAAAAGAGAGTACAATAATCCGTTTAACAACTGTGAACATAACGTAAACCCCACGGGTGCCGTCATACGGAAATAGTCTCGGTAAACAACCACAACTTGTATAGACTTAATATACTACTTCGTAGCAGTGTTTTGCTTGAGGTCAAAACATTTTCAATGTCAAGGCGAACACAACCCCTTACTGACTCGTTGCAAACGCTATGACATCAGAGCATGCAAATCTTCGATTGATTAATCATACTAAAACCGGAAGTGTTCTAAAAATAAACTTCAATTCTCAAACCCACGCCTATGTTCGGATATATTCACGTCTTATGATCCCGTGTACGTTGCAGCTAAGTCCAGATACGCCTAGGTCTATGAATGGTCATGAAATAAGAAGCGACTTGGCGCAAGTAGAGTTTCTGCTGAAGTGAATTGTGACGGAGTTAAACAAAGGTTGAGATGTCCCCATAACTTTTACTTGACCTGTTGTTCTTCTGTTTCAGATGTAAATGAATGTGCTGTAGCCAACGGTAACTGTAGTGACGTATGTACTAATACCAATGGCACATACGCCTGCTCTTGCTTTGATGGACGGATTCTGGATGAAGACGAGTTCACTTGCGTTGGTACGGTAACATTAAGGTTATGTAGAGTGCTGCTTTGACGGCTCCAGAATGGTCAACTCAAACGTAAGATGAAATGAGGACAAAGCAGTTTATATAACCAAAAGTTACATCATGAATTTCGTCACAACCACGGTACAACAATACAAAACGAGAAGTGCCATAGTGCCTTATTTCACAACTCTATTTTTCGTCACAAAATCAAGCTAAACTTTCGACACTCGCCATGATGCGAAACCACATGTCCCGTGGCAGTGGCCGCGTTACCGAAACAATAACGCCCGATGTACGTTTAAGACACGAAAACACGTATTTGGATTCATATGTATTGTTCGAGGTAGGCCTACAAAGGTGGTGATTTCTGTTATGCCCCCTTATAATCAGTGGCCTATCTAGGATATCACAAAGGGGAGCAACATTTTGTCCTGCTGTAAGCAAAGTGAACCACAATTGTAGATGCGCATAGCACCGAAAGGGGGGAGGTCGGGAGGGGGGTTTGCCCCCATCCCGCCCACGAAATTTTTCTGTTTTTACCTCTAAAAATCAAGCATTTTCCTTGATTCCTGAAGTATTATCCAAGAAAAGGAGGCAAAAAAGGAGAACGTGTCCAAAGATTCGAACTCTCGACCTAGCGTTTAGACCGCGCGTGCATTACCACTACACCACCACGAATTAACTACTAATCGTATACTAAGAGACCTACTTGTTCATGGTCCACAACGTTTGCGCGCGAAACCTACTTCTTTTTGTAATGCTTATTACACGTTTTATATTTTGTGCCATCAATTCTTAACAAATTTGTCGTATTTAAAATAGGTAAGGTTTGACAAAGAGAGTATTGCGAGTTTCTGAGTGATTCACTAAGGCTTCGACTAAAATTCACATCTTACCAGCAGCTTCTGTTTTTTCATCGTCACTCAGGTTCCATTTTCTTTAAAAATGAAGTAAATTTTCTTCATTGCATAGTGGAGCAGACGACGGAAAAGGAGTAGTAGTGCGCAGCGCCTCTGCCGGTCGCCTGCGATATCGCGGGAGAGCCTATACTTAGCCATAGTTCCGTTACGAATGCGCCGTGTTCAGAATTTGACACTTGAAATTGGATTTGAGCCCCCCACCAACACTAAAACTGCACACATTTAAATCTTTTTTCATCC
>NMRA01000239.1:379344-393555 GCA_002633005.1 Phoronis australis | reverse complement strand
CCCCCCCCTAAATCCGCCTATGATAATAGCAACTTTTTCACCACTACCATCACCACTACCACCACCACCATCATCCCTATTCCCATCAGCACCATCATTATCATTGTCACCGTTACCGCCGCCGTCGACAGCACAACAGTTATAACCACCATCATCACCCTTCGGATAGCATAGTCAACATCCACGTCTCATGGCTTTGCCATTTTCAGAAAGCGCAAGCTAGTGCTACCAATGCCACGTCATCATCAACAATTTCATTGCCACACGCTACAACGTAGTCAATGCTACCGCTAGTACGTCGTCACCTTGACCACATTCACCAACCCCAACACTGTGATCATCCCCCACCCCATAGGCGGATTTAGGGGGGCCCAGGGAGTCCGCCCCCCTCCTTGGCTACCGGAAGCAAAGTGAAACAACAGCAGCGTAAATCGCGTGAGGAAATATTGAGTTCGGTAGCAGACCGGGGGGTTCGGACGGAAGCGTGCTCCCCTTTTTTGTTTTTAGTCCACAGACAGCTTCCTGAACAAAAGGTCCACGCCCCCACAACTTTCGCGCCGACTGTGCACATACAACCACGCTCCGCTCATTTCCCGGAGGCAACATGTTGGGTCCCCCGTCCTAGGTCCGCCACTGCCCCACCCCCATTCACTATTACCGTATCCACCATCACTATTACCGGAGCTCATGGCACCACTCGCTCTACGTGTACCT
Organism: Phoronis australis; assembly: GCA_002633005.1. NCBI lineage: Eukaryota > Metazoa > Phoronida > Phoronidae > Phoronis > Phoronis australis. The sequence continues at coordinate 392,841 of NMRA01000239.1, read as the reverse complement.
GTTGTTTGTTCCAGTCCTAGACCCATGTTCTGTCAACAATGGAGGTTGTTCTCACCATTGCCGTCGAGATAACACAACTGGATCTCGGATCTGCTCATGTGGAAAAGGATACTTTCTGGACTCCGATGGCGTCTCATGTACCGGTACTAATCTAGTGTTGTTGATTAGGCTGTTCATTTTTGGCGAACACTTCTTACTTCAACAAATATTTTGAAGTCGTCACTCTATGTGCATACGTGTCCACGTATCCATTTTTTCCGTTTGTCGTGATACCGTATCAGTATCATTATTTCCTTGTACCTAAGCTCTAATGGTAAACACTGGGTCTAAATGTATGTGGTATACTGCACCCCGATTTTTATAAGTGGAAAACCCCGTTCATTACGTGAATGCTTGTAGTAAACTGAAACATGCCTCCCATCAGCAATGTCGGAGATTGAATTCAGATGGCCAATCGTGTGCAGGTGCAAAGCAATGGTTTGATGCTATAGCGTCTTTTATTTTTAGGCGAAGTTGGTCTCAACGTGTTTTAACTCAATCTGGAGCTGATTCCTGGGCTTACAGTTAACTGAAGGTTCCCTTTTGCTCTAGACCAGGTTCGATAATTTGGCTTGTCACGTACAGGCGGCTCCAAGCAATATCTGAAGCAATAACGAGCCATCATTTCTTTCTAAACCAGAAACCACTTCTCTTCTGAAAGTCGAGGCCAATAGTCTTGATCAAAAGTTCATTTTTGGGCGGTTACACTAAACTATGTCCTGTTTCTCGTACAGCCTTAATTTTGTTTAACACTAATGTTCACACGAATCATTTTGAGGGAACACTGCAAACTTTGAAAATTTTAATTGTGGCACCGAAAGTTGGGCTATAATCCTATTATAGGAAAATTTTCCAAGTGTGGGCCCGTTGGCCGATATTTTGGGAGCCAGTTTGCGGAATCTCCCTGTGCTAAGATAATTATTACGATTTTGCTGTCTTATCTTGCAGCAGAGTTAAAATACCGGGTCAATTTATACGTGCCAAATGCCAGTGCTCGAAAAAATCCACAGATATTGCAGAAACGGTAGCTGTCTTAGAAAATGCGCGGATTGAATCTGTTGTACACAATGTTCATTTATCTTCACGCAGAGCTCAACCCATGTGACGTCGATAACGGCCGATGCGATCACGTGTGCGTACCTGATGCAGTTGAAGCTACGTCACACAGTTGCACATGCAGGCGCGGCTACATGTTGGCACTTGACAGGCGTAGTTGTTTTGGTATGTTTGCCGTCAAAGTGTCTTGTGTAGTCAATTGGCTAAGATGGCATGAATAGTTCACGACGGTTCTGTACGATTTCAATGAAAACAACAGGCCAAATATTTGGGTTGTGCAGATAGTCTCCATCAACAGCTACGTTTTAGTGATCAAGGTGAAGTATCACCTCTTATTTTTACTGTTGACTTTCTGTTATATTGGAACTGTAACGAAATGTCGTGTGGTTTTATAACTTCACCTTTTTTATGTTGTTACAAATCTTATTGCCTACCCATAGATCTGGATGAGTGTCTCGTGAACAACGGGGGTTGTCAACATGACTGCACGAATACAGATGGCGGGTTTCGGTGCGAGTGCAACCCTGGTTACGCAGTTATGAAGGAAAACAGGTTCAAGTGTGAAGGTAAGTAAGAATAAAGTTTCTTATCCAAAACTATGTCCCAATGGGCCTTAACCGCCTGAAGCTACATTTCTATCTAATCCTGCAGGTGGCGTGCTCCACTGGGGTGTGGGCTTCAAAAGCTTTCATCGAGTGGGAATTTAAACAATGTAAATAAAATTTGCATGTGTAAATCTGATTTCTAGCCGACAATTTGCCGGCTTATCACCCGTTCATCTAATAACATGCCTCAATTGGAGAACGGTTGTCTATCCCACTCTTGACTGCAGACCTCCTATGTATGCATGGCTAACGTAGGAGGGCTTTAGTTACGCTGAGTAGCCATATGAAATCTTAGATCGAAGTTGAAATTTTACGAAGTCAACCTTACTACAGAGAATGTTTTACACAACGGAAAACGTAGGCCTAAGTACTTCTCAGGCTGAGTCTGCAAGTGAACTTGTAAGATTGAGAAGTCAGTAAATATGAAAATCCTCTGCATTTCTCACAGATTGTGCTGACTGGAACCAAGGCACCTATGTTCCACTGGCCGCGCGTGGCACGGACCTGCACGCAATTTCCCTCTCGTGGACGCGTTTTCCACCTTCCAGACCACTTGTTGCGTCTAGCGGACATATTTCCTTGCTTTCGAAAGGACCAACCCTGACCATGATGTTTCATGTCCGTGAAAGCTATTGTGTACCCTTGCACACCGTTTTCTTCCCTCTTGTCACTTCCCATAACCTGATATAAACTCTCTACGCACAAATCAACTACGTGTAAGCACAGTCCCGGTAAATTTAGTTATTCTTTTTAAACAGAATCATTTTACAACTATCATCTTTGAACTACAAAATGTAACACATGAACAAAGCAAATCAGATGTTGATATACTGACAATGTTTGTTAGGCCGTGAATATGTTTTCAACTGACTTTTGCGCTCGACTGTCCTCATAATGGTATAGCGTGATCCCGTGACCACGCACCCGTTCCAAACACCGTAACTCTGTTCATGAGTCTATTAAAATTCAACCCGTTACATGCTTACAGCTGACTGCAATATATTAGTGCAATACATAATACACCGTAACACTCTTCAACGAGTCCTACATGCGTGTTACAGTGCGCCCCAGGATCAAGTCGATGTTTATACTGTCGTTGCCAAGATTTTCGCTTTTGTTCAGCTCCGAAACTAGCATCAATCTGTATTGCGCGCCGAATTTACAAAATGGAAGCCTCAAATGAAAGTACCCCTATCCCAGAACTCTCAGGTATCGGAACTTCAAACTTGTTCCCGTTACTCAAAGAATAGGCCGTCTCATTGTGGGCTTGTTGAAGAGTGTTACGATGTATATCGTATTGTAGTAATGTATTACAGTGAGTTACAAGGATGTAACGGCTTGTATTTTAGTAGACTCTTGAATAGAGCTACGGTGTTGGGAACAGGTGGGGACCACGAGTAGTCTAGACGCATTTCTGGAAAAAGTGCATACCAGAGGCATTTTTAGTAAAAGTGCGGAATAGAAAGACGTCGTATCTTTTTAGCATAATTATGTTGTGTTGATTTCGATTATGCCTGTTCCCTAGCTGGATTTTGAGTACTGACTAAGTGTCAGTGCTGTTCACATTGTAACTTGATAAACTGGATGAAATTCATTGTGCGAGTGAAAGGCAATTTCTGTTTGATTGTACGATATTTACAGCAACGAAAATAGTCCGGCAGCTCCTAAAGCGAGGTAAGCCGGGAGTGGGGAAGTTGCATTGCGGGCTGGGAATGATTCGTATGAGCAGGTTTGGTTGGTCCACTAGCAAAGAAATATGTCCGCGAGATATGGAGAGTGGGCCAGAAGTTTAATATGCGTCAGCGAGATAGGAATGTCGTGCGTGAGAGAATATTTTTTCACCGGCAGACCTGAGCCTTTCGCATGCAGGGACGCCTAGGTGCCTTGGAATCAGAGTTACAGAAATTCTTTAAAACGTATAGATTCAAGTATCAGAGACTTACGTTCTAGCTAAATGCGAACCCCCTTGCAAGAACCGAGGCATTTGCTCTGCACCCAATACGTGCACGTGTCCAGTCGGTTACTACGGAGCCTCGTGCATCCCGTTGTGTTTCCCGCCGTGTAAAAATGGCGGCACCTGCTTGGAATGGAATGTATGCAGTTGCAGAAGAGGCTACACGGGACCTGACTGTACAAAAGGTAACCGAATCAAGTGTACATGTACGCCATGTTTCAAAGCTAAGTAACGATCGCAAGCATGAGCCAAACAGTGAATGCCAATACTAAGCCAGCGAGTCGTGAATGAATTTAAGTAACAGGCAGTGAAAATTCGGAACTTACAGAGTATGATGGTACATAGTCTGCCGGAAAAGTGACCTGGGTAGAGTTCAGTAACGCTAGGACCTGGCTAAAAAAGCAAGTCCTCGCGAGATTACGTGAGATATTGACGTGTATTTTAAATGAGAGCACGTGAATTTGGCTAGATTTTAGCGAGGTCCTAGGGTTCCTGAACTCTATCCTAGTTACAGACTGGCACCTTACACATGAGTATATGCCTTCACTTTCCGTTCGGACAAATCTCAACCTATGAAAATATCTACATCAAACAAACGAAAATAGATATTTACACAGAATTCCACAGAGTCCATACATTTGACAGAAGTTTTGATAATTCACTTTGAAAACTGATATTAAAGACAATCGGTCGTTATTGACACCATTCTTTTGCTACGAGTGTACCTTACCATTTCGCCAAATTTTACTAAAAAGACGTTGTCACTAGACCCAGTCTAAGACAGGTTAGGTTTTAAGTCCAAAATGAGGTTTTACACGTTAATTTTTGCTTTCAGGGATAACATTTTTGTTGCAATAAATGCCCTAACTCCTGCTACAAAGTGAAAGCAACATTAACGTACGACTTTCAATATTTCATGTTTTTCTCTTCTGAAATTTATTGCAGGCACATGTTCTGTTAATGTACCAATGAATGGAATTGCAGAAACCAACAGATGTTTTGGAGTTCATTGTATCTATGTTTGTACTCAGACATGTACTAGATGACATGTTTCGTTATCATTTTATCGTCAACCGCCATATCTAAAAATCAAATTGTATTACCTGTTTTAGGCTTATTGTCTTTGAAGAAAACCTAAATCTGCCGAAACGAAACAATCTTGTCAATTTGATATCGTTCCAGCTGTATGCGAAAATGGTTGTTTAAATGGCGGAAAATGTATTGGACCTGGCGTATGTCGTTGTTCCTACGGGTATACAGGAGAACGATGTCAAACTCGTAAGTATGTTAGGCTTACCATTTTGCTTCATTGTGTGCATGTATTTTGGAACCCAGAAGGGAAATAAATAGAGTGAATGGTTCTAACGCATTCACGTAACATGCTTGCTTTTTCGGTTTTTTCCAGCGACGTGCACGGCTAAATGCTTGAATGGAGGCACATGTATTAGAAACAACATGTGTAATTGTGCAAAGGGTTACTTTGGACCACGTTGCCAGCACAGATTCTACATAACAACGAAGTCAAGTAAGAGAACTTTTGTTTAGAATTGTTCTTCAGTTTGTCGTCATTTATGACCACCGGTTAACACTCTGCCTACACATAACGTTCCAGTGTTGACTTGTGTTGTAAATATAGATTCAAAATCTGAGTCCTAAAACCATCCACGAATCAAAGTGCAGAAAACTAGTGTAAATAATTAGTATGCAGTTTCATGACCTGATCTCTCTTCATCTGCCCCGAAAGAGATACTTTTTGAAGTAAAAAACCTTATATTTATTTTTATGAATCTTCAAGACATTCGTTCGCTTCTTTTTTTGGAAAACATTATGAAAAGATTATGAATGCAAAACAGTTTAGGTAAATAATTTCCCAAATAATACTTTTTGAACACAACGTAGTTTATCTCAAACTAAACATTTTTAACTAGACTCTTTTAAGTTCTTATTTGAAAATTTGATGGTTTAACACCAAAAAATGAACGTGGTAATGAATGAACATTTCATTTTTTTATCAATTTAAAAGATGAATGACTTAGGCCACATATACTTACATACAGGTTTATGATTAAAGAAGTATTCTTCTGATTCGACTTTCAGCTTGGTGATAATAAGAAGGTACATGTACTAGTAATGCGTTTCCTAACCACCAATTATTAGCAACGGTTGAATGTGTCCGCTTTCAGTGATTCTATCGTCTTCGCCTACGTGCACGCCACCTTGTGAGAATGGTGGAACCTGTAACCGCGGCAACTCGTGCACCTGCCCAACCACCCATTGGGGAAGCACGTGCTCTAACAGACGACTGCTCACGTGTCGCCCATCGTGCATGAATGGTGGCGTTTGTATTGGCGGCAACAAGTGTTCTTGTCTGCCGGGCACGTCTGGTTACAGATGTCAGCACAGGTAAATTTAAGTCTAGTACGTATCAGAATGAATGTATTTTCTACATAAAGGTGCCAGCTGTAAACGAGATAATGTTTTATTGGCAGAGTGGTAGAGGCGAATCAATAAGTCTGTAAAATCGTTTTTTCATACTTCTGCAGGAGCTGTCGCCTGGTGACCTACATTCAGCCCGTTCGCGAAGCTCGCCGTCAAAAGGTCCCGGTTAGATACACCGTACCTTGTGGACGGTTTGGTTGGCAGAGGTGCACACGGTACAGGTAATACCACGAACACATCGCACATTTATTCTCGTTGATAAGGAGTTTACATGTGTGACGCTCGGTGATCGACGAGCTAACGTTTTCATGGTTATTCAATTGTTTTCCGTCCGGATGTTTCTACGCAAAGGCTGTTTAGAAGTTTTAAGATCAATTCCAAATACGTCCGAATACACGTTGAAATTTCATAACGCTTAAGTTTTACAGACGGTCTTCCTCACTTTGTGTTTAAAACGGGCAAAACTGGGATGTATCTTCTCTTCGTTTATTGCAAGTCACGTTTACAATGGAAATTGCTGCTCCCAGAGAAAACATTGCAGGCAGACAGATCTGTGTAATCCCGGTAGTCAATAATAGTTAGTAGATTTATATACTATTTTGTGTTTTTCAGATTTCAGCACCGGGTAGAGTACAGAACCGTTAACAAAATAAAGTATAAAACTGTATGTTAGTAACTCGAGCAAAGAGCCGCAGCGACTGGATGTCACATGTGTTGTGCTGTGAACAATGCGACCACAGCTCACGTTTTCAACGTGTCCCGTTACTGCTGTGCTTTGCCACCATTCACCAGTATTACTACATTGAACACTCAGGAAAGTTCTGTGCGTGTCTGTTGGATTTAGACAAGCCATTCGATTTTCTTGCGGTTGTTAAATCGAACTGCACATAATTTTTCATGGGTGACAAGTTGTTTTGTTGTGTTTTGTGAAAACCTGACGACTAAAATAGAATAGAAAAAGTGTGACTTTTATTTCCGTTTCTATGTCATTTCAAGTGTGCAAAGTAGACATTTCATGCATCATGTTGCATCGTTGATTATGAATATTTCAGAAGGAAGTAGCTACTTAAAACTTTATGTTGCGGGGATCACGACTGTCTCTTTCTACGGAAGGTGATCGGCAGTCACTTCATTTGCTCAGCTTGTCCCGGTAGCCAATACCTCACGACGGAAATGGCAAGGTTCGGGTGATAGTGTTAACGAATAAATTGACATGCACTTTAAATTCTTAACTAAAAAGCTTTAGGATTCCAAAACGTTACCCCGCTCAGTCTGAAGAGCCAGCAACGCAATGCGCACATGAGCCATGTTAGATTTCGGAAATTTCTGGTTGGCCAACCCAATAAACTCGATAAGCGTTTTTCGAATAGCTGATGGTTTCGATTTCTTTTCGAAAATGGGAATCGAAACCTATCAGGGCAAGGAGTACGTAGCAAGATCGACTTAATGAGCTTAAAGTGTTCGATTCATTTCTCGCTTCTTGGCAGCTCAAGGCTGAGAAAATGCAGATTTAGGTTTTTAATTCTCGGCTGCTAATCGTCGTGCCTAACGTTGCTTTAAATACCCCACTGTACAAAACATGAATAAAATCTGATACTCTCTCCTTGAGATGCTCCACCACAAACATTCTCCCAAAAGAACACTTATTTTCTCGATGTGACCTTGAAAATGACGTCAATGTCATCCAAATCGATTGAGCCTGGAGTTGCCCCACCTACATGTACACCTTGGCACGGAAGTTGAGCTTCGTTCTTGAGATATCCCTTCAACACCAGGATGTTCGTACGGACAGTAAAACTGGCATAATCAGATGTAACCGAAACTATAGAGATTCATCCAACGCAGACAAAATACCGACTTAATAAAAATGACAAGTACATAAACTTGAACTTTGTCCGGCTTCAGCGAAAATATGAATTATGCATATCCGACTCCTACCAGCGTTACTGTACTATGCTCCCCGCTTTGTGTTAACGTGGGGAACCATCTGAGATAGACCCATCGCTCTTTTATTCTTGGCAACCTTGTTTTTGGCAAACATCCTCAACCTAAACTTTACAGCACTAACACGATACGGGACCAAGTCTAATTAGCATTTTGGTTATAACTTAATCCCTGTACTCTTAACAACCGATTGGCACGATACTACAATAAAGGAAAAGGTATACAACTGTTATCCAACATTGTCGCCCACCATTCACTTCCGGAATAACTCAAATCACACCTATCTGGGAATAACGTACATCACACATGTTATCGGCGACCGTCACGTGTTCGCCAACTGCATTTATTCACATCGACACCAGTAAATACTACCAACACCTCCAAACTTCCTTAATACAATCGGCAACATTCACTGTCAATGCGTCTTTGACATCTTTTGTGATGGGAAATTAGTCAGTAACCATGTTTGGCCTCTCATAACATTGCAAGAACGCTTACATCAACTAAAACAGCAACATAAGAGGCAGAGTGCACTTCGAGAACGCTGGTTGGGTACGCGAAAAATGGGTAAACTTTGCTTGGGGCCTTCGAACTTTCTTCCGTTGTTGTGTTGCTAACTAAATTGACCAGGCAATCATAGCGTACAAGTTCCACTTTAAGAAAAGCGGAGAGACTACAACACGTCTGCTTTTAGCAGCTCCTTAGACGTACCTGTACTGAGGTGACCGCTATAAACTAGGGCGTATCTGCACCCTCTCACGAAACATACTGAATACTCGCATTGTCCCCACCATTAGCCCTAATACACAGCTAGATCGCATATCACATTCATGAGCACACAATGACGTTGCCACTAGCAGATGGCGCACATAGATCTGGCGCAACAATCACCGGGGTGAAGTTTAATAGCTCTATTGCTACTAGAAAAATCTATCGTGTTCACGCGTTCTCATTTGAAAGACACGACAATATCACACGGAATCTTTCGAAGTCTTGCTTTTTAGCAAGGTCCTTGCGTAGGTCCTGGCGTTGCTGAACTTCATCCAACTTTGAGTAACTATCGGAAGGGAATAACTGTCAATGTCAAGCGTGGCGCGGGCAACCAAATACAAAAAAACACCTTGCATACATTAATTTATTGAATGGTCAGATACCTACATACCCATGTTTAAATATTCAAATGTACAAGTAAATAGTATCTGGAACATAAAGGGCACGTCAGCTGTACTGTGGCGTTTTTTACTTCCACTTGGTTACAAAGTTTAGGTGGAAATCTTTGAACTTGTTCAGAACGATTTCTATTTTCTCGATAGGTGGAAGGATGGTCATCCTGAAGATAAAAAATGTTGTATTACATTTGTTTTAAGAAGCACAATGCATTTAATTGGATGAAATATCAGTAATGATGCACAACACTAAAAATAGCAGTGTTCACAACAAGTTTTGTCAAAACATTCTAAGCGTAAAGCAACAAAATACTAATAACGATTATGTGCTCACAATGCGCATCAAAACAGTAAATATATTTGGGTGCTCATTTTTCGAGTTTTTTCACACTTGTTGGATCCACGTGAAAATTAGTATCAGTTGTGCACTCATTTGGGGCATTCTGTTTAAATTTCATGAAAATTCATCGACGAACTTGGTAGATATTAAAGAGTATTCGCTACACTATTTTTAGTTTTTGATGTTTTGACTGATGCATAGTAAAGGTATGGCAAATACCTAACTGCTTCAGCACTTCTTTTGTAGTATGAACAAAAAAATTGACTGTCAAACTAAAATTTTATAGTATTCCACCATATGATGTCATGGGAGGAACTCAAGATTGTGCAGTTGTCTACCTCAGTCGGCATTGCTAGTCAAGTGCAAATTATTACTGTGGAACCAGTGATTATCAGGCGTTTTCTAAGAGCAACTTACATGTAGTTTCGGATATCGTTGGCAGCATGCAATTTCTGAGGAACTTTTCTATGTTTTTGCCAACATTTTCTGATAAATTTCGACTAATTTGCAAGGCTGGCGATACGCAGCAACTTTTCTTCTTTTTACGATTTTCAACAAAATTCGTCAACATTCTTGAAAACTGGTATAGTACCTCCACACAAAAGTATTGTATTCACATTAATTACTGTAATTATGACTTTGATTGCTTATGCCTAATTATTCGAACAACTTACCTGAAATGGTGTGTGTCTGGCGCCTGACCGAAGCCACTGCCTGGGACCACGCATACGCCACACTGTTCAAGGAATTCAAGGCAGTAGAAAGCATCAGGAGCCATACCCTTGGACTGCAAAATAAAATATCACTGTGCATAATACAACAGACTGCCTAGTACATATGTCTCAAATCCACTCTGCAAAGTGCAGAAGAACAAACTTTCAGGTGCATCATGTATGCTACAAAGTACGAAATAATAAATCTTCTAGTACCGGGGGTTAGAAGTGGATTCCAGGGCGTGCCTTTTAATTCCAGCTATAAGCTTTTAAACCCAAGTCACAGACAGTCGACGCTTAACTCAATGTTCAAATCCTCGACCCATTATCCTGGCTAAATTCCACATGCGCTGAAATATTCCATTCTGGGTAAGTATTCTCGGCACTTGTGTGGAGTTTAGAGTCGCAGGTATGGTAAGTTGTATTTCGAGTTTGGACTAGGCTGGTCCGTGCCTGAGATTTTCGGGATCACAACTAGAATTTAAATATGCGACCATAAATTGTTTTCACTCCTTCCACACACAATATACCCTGTGCAGTGTAAAATAACAGACTCCCCAGGACATTATCTACTCGATCCACACAGTTAATAAGCAACTTCCAATGGTACAATGTACTTTGGACAGTATACCACAGCATAACATAACATACCTTCCAGTACAATATCTACTCCAGACCACTTATTACATTCTGCCCAATAGAAGATATTAGACTTCTCATTTCAATCTATTCCTTACATAACACAGCAACGGACTTGTCACTACACAATATACTCCACGTACCCAATAACAGAACTCTCATTAAACAGTCTATTACATGAAACACAAAATAACAGCAGGCCTCTCTCAGTATTAGTGTTGCAACAATTCAACAACTTGCCGGCGCTATTGTCGTTAAAGAACATGAAATCGAAATCGATTCCAGGACAGTAAACCGAGTCAGTGATCTCGCTGAAATGGAAATTCATGTAAATGATGGCAAGTCTCCTCGCGTGTAAATGTTGCCTCTAGTATTGCTGAATATTTGTCTAGTATCATAAATGGCAGTCACCTCAGCTATATGCAAATCTTCGTCTTGTAGAATATGGCAACATCATCTTCTGTATGTCTGAGAAACAAAACATCAGTGTTGTGATCCGGTGTTATTGCCTAGTCATAGCCTACTAAACAGTCTTACCAGCCTCTCGTTCAGTAACGCTAGGACCTCGCTAAAAAGCAAGACTTCGCGAGATTACGTGAGATATTGCCGTGTATTTTAAATAAGGTCAGGTGACTTTGGCTAAATTTTAGCTAGATGCTAGCGTAGGTCCTAGCGTTACTGAACGCACGCCAGTACTCCGTGACCTGTCACCTAAAACCGTTACTTTGTAGTCAAACAAAACTTCCGTTTCCATGTCATGTACCTCTTTTCCTAACAGCAAAAATGGTGGGTGAAAGACTTTCTATTTCAAGAAATGTCTGGCTATAGAATTGTGTTTTCACCTTGCTGGCTTTTCGGGAACTTTGTAGCCATTTTTCAATCATCACAAAAGGTCCATTTGACCGTGAAAATCACCTGCTCTCAATCGTCATGACAGGAGTCCTTTCATACTTTTTATCATCGTAGAAATATTTCAAATTTGTGACTGTCCAACTGTGTCAATTTGCCATTCAATGGTTTTTCACCAGCAAGTACCTTTGCATGTTCTATGGCCTTCTTTGGTATATCAATCTTGGGGAAGGCATACATGGCCCCTTGAACTTCATTACATGTCACGCCATCTATAGAGTTAAAGGTCTTGGTAACCAAGCTCGCCTTCTTCTTCAGTTCAGCAAGGATGAAGTTTTTTTCCTGACATAAAGAGAGAACATACACAATGACTTCTTGCAGTATTTAAAGGAGAATGCCACCCGATTTAATTAGTCATTTTTGTCGTCTTAATCGGTCTATATCCACATCACCTCGCATACGGTCGACCTTACCTTGCCAAGAGGTGTCGCGTTAACCTGTGAGGAAGGTGAGAAACGACGTCAGTGGTTCATATGCAGAGTGAATGTCGCTATGTTGCAGTGCATCGTTCCCGCTTGTCCGAACTAAGCAGCTGCGAGGAAAGCGGGTATATCGTTTTGCTTCCTCGAGAGTCCGAAATGCTTTGGAAGTGGCTCATGGTAGTGAAGAATGAAATGTACGCTGTAAATAGCAAGTATGAGGCCGTGAAACATCTCCGTGTCTCTGGCCTGCAGACGTCGACAGTGCCTCACGAATGCCGGCTTACCAAATAACTCCACACGTTCCGTTGTCTGAGCTTGTTCACGGCGCCTCTCTAGTATTTCTTCATCACTGTATTCCTGTTCGAATTGATAGCCTGTAAAACTTAACGATCCACCTGCGAAGTCGGGGCTGATGAGCTCTAGCTCGTCCTTAGTCGGGATTGCGATTTGCCGTGTTGGCGTATATTACTGAGCGTTCTGTTTCAAAATGAATTATTCTCACCCTAACCAATACTTATATAAAACTGAAACAAAGTTTGTCTCATTAGATGCAATTTGTAATGCCTTTGGAGTTTTCGTGAGAGCAAATGATTTGAGAAGCCAGCAATGAATAAATCACTGCGTTACCGGCTTTAGGTGCAATAAAACTAATTGACGGGACACCGAGGCCGTGTGGGGAGCTCATGCTAATTTTGTGTTTGCTGGCAGAAACTGTTGTGAAACAACTCGATTTCCATTCCACGGCCAGGTGTTAGGGGAGTCTCTATTTACATTTACATTACTCAAATAATGATTGTCAATGTACAACGTCTGCCCTGACGGTGCTGTGGCCAAAGCGGAACCTGAATTCGCGGCCCCCGACTAGTAAGTAGATTTGCAGTTTCACCACCATAATCACGTGCACATTACTTTGGCTCACTATTATAGTATTTTCTTGACTGGAAGTTTAGTTTCCACTGAACTTTGGCTGGTTTATGTTCGTGATGTTTGATCAGTTTCCGATCCACTGGCCGGGATAACGAGTCAATCCGGCCGGCCGCGACGGGCCTGATCGGGCTCCCAGCCACTGGCTAGGATAACAAGCGTTTTGTGTTTAGAACTCAAAAAATCACAAGTCTAAACAACACAGATCTAGGTTCTCCTGTCTGTATCTCACGGAAAATACTTCGAAATTATCTCCGAACAGACCCCAAACTCCTGCTACGGACCTTATTGGCCTGCCGAACTTTGTAGGCTACGGTGTGTCCAAATACCAATAAATCCGTAAGAGC
>NMRA01000239.1:347279-379094 GCA_002633005.1 Phoronis australis | reverse complement strand
GGCGGGTTCACCACCATATTCATGGCAATCTGGCCCCAGACAGAGGAGCAAACATTGACTGACAACCTTTTGATTAGCATCGCCATACACTTGGGGTCCAGGTTGATCACTTCACAGTAACCACCGCGGGCACCGCACCTACGTGAAATAATTGACGGTCACGTGACTATGTGTATGGTACAGGTGAAGAATATAATCACACTACATGCTTATACATGGCATTAATTGATGTCTGTGTCATACACTAAAGGCGTTGATATTAATAGATTTAGGTTGAAATCCTCATTTTGATTGACAGCTGCACATATTCCAGTTCTGACAGACCTCAGTTGACAGTGGTACTTTTCTCATCGAAATTTAAACTCCGCCAGTAGGTTGGAGTGATCTAATTATCTACTACACAAACGAAATACTTGTTTATTGTGGGAATGAAACTTAATCGAACAATACAATGGCCGTCAGAACGAAAGAGTGCGTGACAAGCACAAGAGCGGTATCAGGCGAACTGGTCTGATTTATCTTCTTTCCTTTACAAACAAAAATACAATACTGAGCAAATACAAAAAATTAAGCATTGAAAGTCTAACGACGGTCGATGTAAACTATCAATGTGGAATAATCCGTGCATATTTAATCATGTAAGTAACAAGGGGGACGCCATGAATGTTGTGGTCTGAACATCATGGGTTAACCTCTTCAAGAACGTAAGGATGGTCGTGCTGAAGACTGAGTTGAATGGCTGGAGCTGTTCATCGAAGCAATAGAGGCAGAATGAGTTTGCGTTTTCCCCAGGAAGCATTAATTCACTCAATGCCGACGGAGATGGGAAATCGTTCGACTATAGTACTGTCGAGGTAAAGTAAAGTGCCACTCGGGACAGTACTAACGACGAACAGTGGGTTGTCGTCGACTGCTATAGTAAGAGAAGCGGCATCATTATCTCTTGAACCAAAATAATTGGAAACACCATAACAATCATTCATTTTAACATTGAAGGAAGATGGTGGTAGTTGTGCCCCTCTTTCATCCATGGATATTCCAAAATGTTTCCTTTTTTGGTAAGATATCACTGCATCCCACCGCACAGCAGTTGACACCAGTGGGCAGAAACCTCCCGTCCCCATTACACGGGATCTGTAGGTGGCGCTGAACACTTGTCCACCAAAGACCTGATCGAGGCCTGGCGGTATAGTGAATTTCGATACGGCGCGGCTATTTCGAAAGTCAGATATTGAACAGTAACATGATAATGAATGCATTGGAATTTCCCTAAATATATAAACGAACTTAGTGAAGATTAGGAAAAATAGATTAGGCACTCTTTCCTTAATTTTCACTGGTTTAGAAAGCAGAATACGCTTCGTCAAACTATGGACTAATAAGAAATTTACAATCCTGAATGTATTTGCATGTCTCACAGGTAATTCATAAAAAGTGAAGATCAATGTAATCAAACTGGCGGCATTTTGCTGATGCATCACAAGAAGCTCAAAACTGATTTTGAAAATTCTGTACTTAATTCTTGTTATTTGGAAAAAGTTTAATGCGCGTTGAAAGAGAATCGTTTGAGAATAAATCTAAAACAGGTGGATTTGTGGTCATTTTTTAATATTAATGAGCTTCTGAACTGCAAAGAAACGGAAAGAATTTCTTTATGAAGAGAAAAAAATTAGTGTACTCAAGTTTAATGCAATGACACAGTGTTACCTTTATTGAGATAGTGGACTATAAAGAGGGCAATAGAAGACTCTGACAGCCGGCTAGGACAGAAAGAACTCTTGGGTACGGTGTGCCAAGGAAAACAAGCTTTAGGTCTTCGATTCGCGACCATTGGGCGAATCAGCCCATGGTGATCTCGTAGTGCAAGAAGTCAGTGCAAGAAACAAGAGCCGAGTACCAAAGGCAGCACAGATGAGACAACAAACAAGGAGCCTGGGCAAAATGGTACAACGTAATGAAAAGATCTATTTCATGGGAGCAGCTAAATAAAATGTCACCTTTGCAGGTTAATTTTCGGTCAACCCGGGTCATGATATGTTAACATCGCCAAGCAACCTAGTGGTTTGGGGAAGGGTCGTCGACCGTAAATGCAAGCTCTGTGGAAAGTGGTGCATCTCGGAACACATTCTGTCTTCGTGTAATGTAACTCTAGCTGCAGGGGGTTATAGTTGGCGTCACAACCACGCTTGACGGTGATTTCTAGAGTCGTTCATGAAGAATCTAGAGTTTCGACAAAGGTCAGGAAATTACAAATTATAGATTTTAGAAGATGTGGCGATCACATGAGAAGAGGCGGTAGGTGTAAGACTACTCGTACTCTACATACAGCAAACGACTGCATTGTTACAGCAGACTTAGGGTACCAATCATCATTTCCAGTCCATTTTGTCCAGACATCTCCAGACATCACAGATACCAGACATCATCCTTTTCTCAGACAAGTCCCGAAAGGTAGTCATCATTCAGTTGACTATCCCATGTGGCTCATGAGAGAAGACGCCCTGAACTATGAAAGACTACGGGGAGACTACACCGCCAATTTATAGACTGCCTGTTTTCTCATAATCGTAGAGGGCTACAGGGTCTTCCCTGCAAAGTCCTTACATGTCAAGGAGACTAGTTAGCTCGATTTCAGCAAAAAAAGGTGCTACTAAGAGATGTAATTCAGTACGACGGAACAACCTTCCTGTTGGATTTGACACAAATACGTCGCAACAACAACCATCGCCTGGTGGGACCTGGTCACCCCTGCCGGCCCTCGAATTAAGGGCCGAAAGTTTTGACAGACGAAGATGACAGAGGCATCATAATACGAGATGTTTAAAGTAGGCAAGACCAACTCTTCCGGCCATCAGGCCCTTGGAGGTAGACATGAAGGAGGTATACAATGATGTAACGTGATTATTATTGAAACCCACTCCCCCATGTATCCCTAGGAGGTAGACATTAAGGAGGTACACAAGTATGTAACGCGATTACTATTAAGACCTACTCCCCCATATAGCCCTTGGAGGTAGACATGAAGGAGGCCAGTTCCTGTCCTTTCGCTTCATCTCCCATCTCACAAAGGACCTTCTTGAATGAATGGAACTGACACCCACTGCCATAGATGTTGTCTTGGTACACCTTAAAAGATAAATTGATTTTATACAAATGGTTGTTGAACTCAATTCGTCATTTAATTAAATATTTTGATATCACGCTTTTGATTCATTGCCTTTGCTGTCTAACACATGAAACTAGGTGTTTTGCTCAGGTTTGTATGTACTCTACCTATTATCAGAGTATGTCGAGTTCAACTCAGTCAAATACATGTAGGTACAATGAAGCCCTATTAACGTTAAACTTTCAGTTTCCATGTAATATAAGTTTCTGCTATAATTGTTTCCAACTTGGCGGTGATCTTAACCATACGCTCTTATAAGCTGATCATATTACGTGGAGCAGGGCAAGGTGACAAGGAAATAACAACTGATATAATAAAACATTTGCGTTTACTTTATAGAGAAGTGAAACTTACACCAGCAATGATAATAACTCACTTCGTCAACCAAAATAAACAGGTTGTTCCTTTGTGCAAATCGAATGACATCTTCAATATTCTTCTTGTCCAAAACGTGACCTGAAACAGACGGTGTAAACTAAGTTAGTAAGAAAGCGTCACCCAATATTGTAGAGTAATCACAAAAGGAAATGCAAAACTGAAGATCCACTGCATCTTTATGTGAACAACTCAACCAGATACGATAACTGATAGAAACTGTACTGTCAATTTTCCAAGAAATATCAAGGCCACTAATTTTTAAAACTTTTGATGGGTAAGCGGTATGGTAGATTTAAGAGACATTTGATCGGCAGTGCCATGCAACTAGCGGAAACCTGCGACACGTTGTGACCAGAATCCAGAGGTGACCGACAACATGTGGGGTCCTGTGTTATGTAATAACCTTCAACACAAGATGATCTATGACCTGTAATGGTAACCTTGGCGGGTGGAGACCTGATCCACGTGGTGACCAGTGACTCCTATTGACTGTGGCACGAGGTGGCACGTGACCTCGAGGATCCTTATACCTGTATTGACCTGCAACCCATAGCGACCAGTAAGATGTGGTGGTATCTAGCTGAGGTGACCAGCGACACATATTGACTTCGGCATGAGATGGACTGCAACCCGTGGTGACCTGTGACCAGCCCATGGTCACAAGTAAGATGTGGTGGTCTACAGCCCTTGGTGACCGTCAATCAATAGTGACCTTACCTGTGGGGTTGCCTGGGTTGATGATGCAGATGGCACGCGGTTCGCAGTTTGGCTTCGCCTCTTTTAGCGCCCTCTCGAGTTCGTCCACGTCCAACGACCAGTTCTTACTCTCATGCAAGAAGTAACCAATCTAAATGCACGAAACGAGATCCAGGTTCTTGTAGCTAATACTCTAGTCACATTCAGACAGTTGTATAAGGTTGTTAAGTAATATTGAATATCCAGATAATAATCGGAAACGCCTTGTGTGCGTGCCATGAAAGTGACTTAACACTTTAAAGACAGAAATTTGGTCTTACGCTCTACACAACTATTTCAGATAAATAATTAAATCTCACATCAGCAAAACTGCACAGTCTCTGAGAAAATGCACATAACTATTAGTTACTGATATAATTTTTCTAGACCATTTCTAGGCTGTCATGTGATAGTAACTACATGGCTTAACTTTTAATTGTGAAGTGTAAACGAATGACCAAATTGTCTTAATTAAGTTTTAAGTCACTTTTATGAAAATTTGTTCTCTTTAAATACTATACATTAATGATTAGGCAGAATTCAAGATCATTAACTTCTAAGGGAAATCAATCATAGAACAGCAATGCAAATGATTAAAAATATCATCTTGTTCCAAGAGAAATGTATTCCAAACAAGAACCAAAAACAATGATAAAAGGCGCTGCATAGAATCCCTGTCGATATGGGTTATGGGATAACATAAAATACAACTAAGAAGTAAATTTATAAATGATTACATAGTGCCAGTTAAGTAACCGTCAGAGATTTAACAAAGATGTGCAGACGTTCCATGTTCACTGGGACAGGTTAAGGTCAAGTCTGTAGTGCCTGAGCATTACTCGTGACTCACTTGATAGGCATTATACTCTGCCAAGGTGGCAGAGTAGAGAGGGTACTGAGGGATGGGGATCATGACGCCTGCACGGCCTTTCCCAGGTTGAGTTGTCATCAACATCTGAAGGATGTTCTGCAAAGGCAACAGAAACGATTCTCTTACCGACAACACAAGAAAAAAAGCACAGCCATGAGCAGTATTAACAAGAACTATGCAAAAATGTAGTATCTCGCTAAAACGACTTACTATCTCGTCATAACGAGATAGTAGAGACTTTCTGCTATGTCGTTCCGTGATGGCTTTCTGAGATAGCAAATCCCAACGTCACGTAAATTCCAGTCTCGGTCGATACGCGGAATAATGTCGAGTTGTGTGTATTCCATGCGCTTCGGATTCCTACGTTTCTTTCATTTTTCGACAGATTTTTTAGATACTACACTCAGACTGTTCACGTGGCGGATCACATCCTATATGTATGTACTTGCGCGTTAGGTACATGTTTTCTCTAGTAAAAGAAAGAGTCTTAAATGTAACGATTTATTACTTAAAAAGAGATAACAAAGCTGAAAACAATGGTAATTGTGCATTAAACTTGTAAAATTTCCGGAAAATAGTTAAGTAACAACAATATTTGATATTGTAGTTACCGAGAAATCAGTGTCGGATTTGCAGACAATATATTTAGCAATTGTAAACTTAGACAGAAGTGTCATATAATTAACAGTTTTGTTCCAGATGCTAAGTTTGGGACCTGGTTGCATGTTGAATGTTATTTATGCAATTGTATTACTTTAAACTATTTTGGGAAAGTTTGATGATCGAACCGGCTAACGACGTCGAGTTGATAATGACCTACCTTTTGAACTTTCCATGTCAGAGGGCACAGTTGAAGTAGTACGGGAGGAATACGGAAAATAATAGCACATGGCCGTATTGCACTCGACTGATTCAACGCGTATTGGAAAAAAACGTGAATGCGCACGAAATCGAGATGCGCCATCATGATGTCGATTTCGGAACGACACCGCAGAAAGTTTCTTGGGTTTTTTTAAACTAGATGGCTAAGCCGTTATAACAAAGTAGTATCTCGTTATAACGAGATAGTTAATTTGTTATTACAGGATAGTTGACAATGTTTTATTTATAGTTGGCTCTAATGTTACGTCGTATATAATAATTATTGTTAAAGGACAATGTAGACAATGAAGGTATGAGGCAAAAATACACGTTCCATTTTATACACACCAGCTGCATCCAATGAGTCAATCAGACTCAGTGCCGCAAACGTCAAGCCCAGTGGCATGTCTGTCTTTCACTGTCAATTTTTTAGAAAACTGCATTTCCCAATAACTGAGGATAAGTAAAAGGATGAGGGGTACAATCACGAAAAAACATTATAAAATTGTTTATTTGTTTATGGTTTAAGGAGTTTTCATGGTAAGATGCACACGCATTGTTTGATGATGTATTAAAATTATGACATCATACGTTGAGGAAGGCAGGTACAGTATTCAAGAAAAGGTAAAAAGAAACATTATAAACAAGTAGGAGATTTAGTTGAAATACCAGAAAACCCGCCGGCCTTAATATATACCTCGTATGTTGTTTGATATTTCAAACTCGTATACTGAATCGGAAATCTTTTGATTTCGAGTCAGGATGATGGGCAGTTTAGATGGCATTGCACCAATCGCAAATCGACAGGTAAGCAATCGACAGAAATTTCTTTAAAAACAGAAAAGGCAATGATTGCCCCCCGAGCCCCCCCCCCCCCCTGGGTGCACCCATGACTCAAGCAACTGGAGTCAGTTTAATTTTTACGTGCGCAAACCCAGTTATAGTGAACAGATTTTTATGATTCGAACAGCGTTTTCAGATACTTTTTATGTTCCACATATTTGTGGAATCATTAATTCTTGAAAATGTGTAGTTTTTCAAAAAGCAGTTTTATACTTTGTTAGGCAATTGTTTATTATGTATTATGACTCTGCTCGCAACGCTCGACTAACTCTGTGGGTGCAAGGAGACACATTTTGAATGGTTATCGCTGACTGAAATTAAGTCCAGACGCCTCCGGCTTCGCGTTGCACATAATAGGGACGGAGGTATCTGGACCTCACCTATACATTGGTTGGTGTAGAAGTCAGTGTAAACGAAAATTTCATGTAATGATTACTTATTTGAAATATGCATATCAATTTAACAGCACTTTTTCTAGGCAAGCTAGTTTTCTGGCTAAATCAAGAAGGGCACCTGTAAAGAAGCACACCAGTGACACCTCGCAACAAGATTTGATCAAGTCACAGGAATCCTGACCTAATCGCTGTGTAGTTAATGTTAAACCATTGGGCACCAACCTGTATAGCTTGGGTAGCTCCTGTAGACAAGAATATATTGGCTGGGTCGCTGGGATAACCGTCTCGCTTTGTGATGAAGTTGGCAATGTCTTGTCTGATCACCTCCACACCAAGGCTGTTACTGTACGCACCTTTGGGGTCGAACACGACATGTTAGTTGAAATGAATAACGCCATAATGCAAAATTAATCAAAGTAAAGTTGTAAACACTAATATGGTCATCAATCTCAAAACCAACCTTACGAAAAGTCTTCGTATAGACACAAGATGTTGTACATTTAGGTAGCATCCTGGATACCAACCAGAAGTTTTAAATTCAGGACCTTGAATGCTACAAACTGAAGTTAGTTCGGAATCGAAATCACGTTACACTTCACAAAATTTGTCGAAACATGTATATGATGTAAAATCAAACTTTTAACATGAACACTGAAATGACACAGATGGAAAGAACGATTTCAAGGCTCCAGATAGTCAACAAAACAGATTCCCATGCCTAATGAAGATGTCAAGATCAATTCCAAGCAACACTGTCCACGGATACTTTAAGTACTACAGGAGCACGTGTGTTTGTTGTGGACTAAGAGGATATATTATCCCCCACTTACCCAAACTGTGACCGCCACAGCCATCAAGAACCCTCTTAGCTCTCAGCTTGGCATCCTCAGGGATCTGAGCATCCGTCAGTAGTTGGTCTGGCAAGGTGGCTGCAGCTATTACCTACAACAGGTAATAACGGTAGGTTTATAGTTTTTAGAGTAGTAAAACAGCTTTTTCAGGAACGACATCTTGTTTTAAGTAGCCCAAAGGAACAAGACCAATCAAATTTGCCGTCGTACTCGCGACTTTACTCCACCAGGAGACTGTTAACAAACCATGCAATACGCAGTTTCTACCACTGATTCTACTTTCCCGTATTCAATGGCGTATTCCATGGCTTATTCCATGGCTGTATTCACAAATATGGGATAAAACACATATATGTGTAAATAGGGCATTCAATGAGAAATAAGCCGTGAAATAGGAAAAATGAAGTCAAACCGTATACAACGGTAGAGGCCGTATTTCAATATTGGTGTGCAGTCTCCTGGTGGAGTAATTTTGCGTTTACGAAGGCAATTTTGATTACCATTTGTTCATTTGGCTACCTAAAACATTGTGCCTTCTGTCTCGTTAGGGCATTCCCCGATGAAATGAATTATCTATAGCATATGGCAGTAGTATTCCTAAGTATGTGGGATGACCTGTATTTGTTGTATGACCGAACCATCATGTATGAATGATAAAACACACTGTCCAACAGCAGCTGACGAGACCTTACCACTTTCACCTGAAACTGTCCAACTGAACACCCGCACCGGTCACCTGAAGTTCGTTGTAGTGGAAGAAAGGTACTCATGAAATATGCTCCTTAAATTTAATGCATTTGTGGATGTGATATAACTAACATTCACGGTACTTTTTCCAGCTATTTTATCTTAGTTACGAAGTCAATTTAGGTTTGATACGTCCCGAGAGTAAGCTCTATGTCAAATTCCTAACACTATTGAAAATAAGTAGTTACCTTTCAAATACATTATTAGAAAATGCCATTAGTTAAGGAACAGCTCAAATATAAAGTGACTGAAAAACATAACCCTAGTGAGTAAACAAAGTCTGCAAATGTGCAAAAGATTTAGAATATGTAGTGGAGTCCCTATTTGGGAATGTTTCATGCAGCCAGTCACTGGCCCTTTATATACAGTGTACATGTAACTCACCTGTCTAATAAAGGTGAGAGGCTTCTGTCCCATAGCGTGGCAATCACCGATGTTACACAGGATCACTTCTGTGAAAGGCTTCTTTACTCCCTGGAGACAATAACTGGGTCAGTTACAACACACAATGATACCGTGTAGGGCATCACGTCTTCTGGTACCCAACCTTTTCCAAACATATTATTATGCTCAATATATCTTGAGTTTCATACCGCGTTCGCAGACCGATTTCAAATTTCTCGGTAAACTCTCGCAAATAAATGACGCAATATGGCCAAATATTGAAATTTATTTTTTTTCGTGTTTTTCCATCAAAGGTATGAAGCACCAAATACCATAGCTGTATCACAGCTAACACAAACAGTTCCGACTCCCGTCTGTTGAATTCCAGTTGTAACTGATCGCGTGCTCGGATTTGCGCTGAGAGTAGCGGATGATTTCATGTAATAAATAGAGCCAATTTTAAGCTAAAGGAATAATTTATATATTTGGGGAGTATTTCATCAACTTAAAAGTTTGGAAGTCACCACAAACTTTGAAGCGAAGTACATGCGAATCCCTGTTTGTGTGATTTTTGGCTTGGCAGCAACTCGCTTAAATCCGGTGACTTCGTGGCGATTTTTTCCAGGTAGCGAAACAAATTTAGCCCAGGTAGAGTGGAATCCACATAATTTCGTAACCAATATTGATCGATTATTATCCCGCTTATTGTCATTTAATAAAACCCACATAATCTCGAGATTTATTAACATTAATTAAAAATTAGAAAAATTGATTCTCGGCTTTTTACTAGCTGTAAACGTTTGTTCGTCTAACTAAAAACCAAGCTAATTTGTCCACAGTTCATTTGCCTTACTGTAAGTAAGCGCCGAGGGTAAAAATCAGCCATTTCCTATTTAGCTATTTTACTAAGCATGACGAGCGTATAAGATTGGTTACAATTGCCACAAAGTCGGAACCAAACCAGGTTTTGGCCTATTAACAGATACTAGAAACGACTCTCCCGTCCAGTTCCCTGAAAAAATAATGCTCTGTGCAACCCTCGACAACCCTCAAAAGTCTGGAGGAAAATTTGAAAACTTCTTTCAAAGTAAGTCTGCTAAACGGGCAAGCACGGCCTTTAACTTGTAAGCTGACGCCAATGATGCATTAGCAGGTGACAGAACGATGATTGATGGAAATCATCAAAACAGCTTTTAATATCCTTTTAACAGAACGTCCCGCTTATTCTCGTCAAAACGGAATTGGTAACATGAAGCACACATATTTTGTGGCAGGCGTGAGAGGCACAGTCTATATATAATAAGGTAGCGGGATACGTTTGGGCTGTGAAATTATGATCATACCGTCTAAAAATGACGTTTCCCACATCTTGACTTCAATCCTCCTATTTGTAGTGGTAGAACAATGCATTCTATAATTGACCTCGCGGGTGGAGCTGCTAACACACTTCAAAAATGGATTGATCACCCCTCACCTCCCCTTCACCTCCCCTTACCATCCCATGGAACTAGAGGGGGAGTCGTGATAATTCAGGAAATGGCTGTTTCCACCATTTTTTATCTCAGAGGCGGATCTACAGGGGGTTTCAGGGGGTTCAACCCCTCCCCTCGGGACAGGATCAAAAATAAGAAATGAAAAAAATTTCGCCAGAAAAACGAAATCAGCTACTAAAAACCACAAAAAAATCTTACACGGCAGGGAGGGAAACCCCTCCCAACCTTACTTCCGCTCGGCGCTACGCTCCTCAGTCCTAACCCCCTTACTGAAAACGTAGATCTGCCACTGTATCTCAAAGTTTTTAATCTATGTCAATACGTGACGTTTATTCCTACTTTAAGAAGGTGTAAATTATGTGTTATTCATTATGTGACCCATCGTGCAGAAAACGAGGAATGTATGTCAAATCCCAGCCCCGTTATCCACAATAACTGGAAACAGATGGAATGACAGTGACTGTTGATGGTGATCTTTTGCAAAAATCTGTGTTTTACTTGCCGCTTGAGGTTTATATTGGCTGCAAGATATGTAAATTAGTCAGCTACATTTACACCCTGAGAATGAAAAAAGGACTGATCGTTATACCAAAATTGTGAAAAATGAGTATCATCCTTGTCCTAAACTTTTGAAAAGGTTTCACTTCACACGCACATTTTTAGGATTATGCAGTGTGCATACTTACCAACTGTCCCGCTGTGTGGAACCATACCACTTTGTCTCATGCTGCGCCACAGCGTAGGAATGTCTCACTTTTTGACGCACATGACGAAATTTACGTATTATAATATATTTTATATGCGCTAACTGCGAAGCGATACCGAAGCTAGTTTACAGTGAAACAACACGTGTAATTGAGATAAAAGGTCATATATATTATGACAAACTAAACTACTACAGATATCAGTAATTACAAAAGTTATATAACATGTTGAACTGTAAANCATCAGGGTGTTTCAGGGTATTGCGGTGGGTATGTACGGCCTAGATCCAAGAGTCCCGCTTTTTTAGTTTCGAATATTGGTAACTGTGAGTGTGCCTCAAGTGTTGTGCGCATCAGTGATATCTCAAGATTTTACTGCTGCAGACACGGTGTAGCCTGTTGTAACCACACCACATTACGGTAAGCTACATACTGGGAAATCAAAAACGTTATTTTGAGACTTTTCAGTTGAAAATTGCCCATAATAGCTCAACAATAACAATTAGTACACATTCACAATAGGTTTTCTTGCCAATCATCAAAAAACAAACGTCGCCAGATTTATTTATTTCCACTGACTATAACCCCTGACCTTTTCCAGTTCTTGTTGAAGTTCTCCAGCGCGTGTCACAATCGGTCCTCTTACAGCGTACTCCATCACTTTCACATGAGGATTCATAGAGTCCAGTGTCAGCACTTTACCTCTACTGGGCTGACCCCCTAGGGCTCCTTTGCACACCATTGTAACTTGCTTCGCTAAGCTACTGACTCGTCGACGAGTTGCACCCAGCATAGTGCTGAAATTTAAACACTGATCAAATGACGGCAAACCTCTGTTAACAAGATGCAGACTTACTGGGAAACCAAAGTGAAACTCAGCGTACGTGTCCCCACCCCCGTCACTGCAAGTCGGGGGAGGGGTGGTAATTAACTCCAGATACTTTAGGACAAGGGAAACGGTTAAAAGGATACCAAACTCGCCGGATATGGGCTTATTAACAGATATTGAAAACAACTTTTCCATCCAGTTATGAAACATAATATTGCTCTGTAACTCTCGACACGCCTCAAAAGCTAGGAGCCAAATTTGTTAACTTCTTACAAAGTCTGATAAACTGGCAAGCGTGACCTACGCTTTAGGCGAGTTACACGACATCTGTAGGAAAGACCGCCCACCAAGAACTGTAATATCTAATTTGTGACTCAGAGAGCATGAATATTTACTTGAATTCTGCTTGTATCACTTATGTTTACACTCTGGCCGTCTTATTTACATGTTATTTAGTTGATACAGCGCCCCTAGCGAGTGCATCGTTTGCATCCGATGCATTCAAAGTTTAGACTCTGGCCGTTTTACTCTACCGTTATTTAGTTGATACAGCACCCCTAACGAGTGCATCGTTTACATCTGAAGCATTCAAAGTTCAGACTCTGGCCGTCTAACTTACATGTTATTTAGTTGATACAGCGCCCCTAGCGAGTGCATCGTTTGCATCCGATGCATTCAAAGTTTAGACCCTAATACTGAAGTTGTCACATATGTAAGGAGTTTAATATTTTGTTAGTATTCCTGCATATGCTGCTTATTTTTCCGTTTCAATCGAAACTGACGATAATTGCGGGAAAGTGAACCCATCCCCACATTCTTGGTTTTGAAATGAGCACCTTTAAGTTGATATCGGAAAATCTGGATCCCATCCCATCAACTAAATAACGGGCATACGGTGTGTACATGGGTATATCGTTGCAGTGTGCTTGTGAAGTGAACGTGTGGCTAACACCCCATGTACTAAATAACGGGTATACTGTGAGTAGATGACTATATTTTGTTGAAACGGACACAATGTGTGTTGTTGGTTGGCAATTAACCTACCCAGGGGCGGATCCAGGATTTTGAGTTAGAGGGGGACCAGGGCAGAGTATTAGCCTGGATTTTGCCCGTCGTAAAATATGGAAAATTGACGTTGGCAGTTTCAATAGACTGTGCAAATTTTTGAAGTCTACGGCCTAGTTTACTGTACATATTCCAGGATTTGTACACCCTGTGGAAAGGAACGTTTGAGATGCTAAGTCCAGGGTCCGGAGTCTAATCTTTTTACTTGAAATCGAGCTCGAACTTTTTGGGGCATTTTCTATTCCACTTTTGTGTGAACTCCTATATATAGTGTCTTTATTGTATATGCTTCCAGACCATTGGTCCATAGTACAAGAAGTATGCGAAAATCTATTTAAGTCGCGAGATATACATAAAAAAGTGAACGTAACCAGGTACATATTCATCACAAGATCAAAACAAGAAATAGTAGTTTATCAATGATTAGACGAACCTACAGCTTCCTCTCTCAGAGCAGAAGCATAACAAACAAATTTAATTAATTGAGCTTGTACAGTTTCATCGCAGCTTGTTAATAACCTTTTAAATTTACAGACGTTCGGGATACGTCTGAATTCCGGTGCGATAAATACATTCCTTAGACTCCAATACAATGTGCAAATACACATAAAATGTAACTCGTCTTCTATATTTTTCAGTAAAAATGGGCAAAACTTAAACTTTCAGTCTATATGAATGTGTTGCTCAGGCTCAATAACTAATTTATTATTTGATATTAGTACTGAGTCGTGTCATAGCACGACTAAATGCAGATGGCAAATTCAACGCTAAATAACGTTCAAAACCAAAATCTAATTTGATGACAGAGTATGTATCAAGCTTTGTACTACTACCAATCTCCGACTTCCACACTTAATAAAATAACAGCCGTTTAGTCATTCCTCAAAAACTATAAAAAAAAATTGTTACAACCAGCACTTTGTTGGAACCACTCCATTCCAAAACCATAACGAAACAGTAGTACTCCAATTTCTGACACCCATGTAACTACATCACCACCACCCAATTCAAAAGACATGTTGTACACAATTTTGCAAATTTCTACATCAGGTAACTTGACTAGATTTCACCAATATTTTATACATTCTGCACGACGTTTGACGAACAAGGGAAATCTACCACACTCACCAAGGACAGCCGCGGGGTCGTTGAACTGCTACCAACACCTAAAATCCGTTTACCGGAGTCCAAGTGAACCTCTATATATATTTATACATTTTAAAAGTCCAGATAACAGCATTATAGCTCAGTATAGCTCAGATATTTGTAGCATTCATCAATTTCGTGGTTATAATAAAACCATTTTTCATAACCACGAAGGGGCAACCTTTCTAAATTTTTGTTTTGGCAAGATTAATTGCCATGCCCTATTCAAACAATATTTATGTAGGACAGTATTTTTTGTTGTAATTTCCTAGCGAACAACGCACACTCCATTAGGTCATCTGCATATAAGAACACATTTATTTTTGGAATATCATTATTCGCAAAAATGCCACAGTGGCTTAGCATGCACCCTTGTCTGGTACTATGGCTGTTTTTAAAAAACTCAGGTAGCCCTTAGACTAACATAGGAGCTCGGTTGTACATTGTTTTTAGCACACTCAATTTTTGCCGTGCACCTCTGTTTTTGGGAGTGTGTACCACAAAAAACTATAAAAAAACTATTCCGTTTCTTATGAATATTTAATTTTTTTAAACATATTTTAAAATCTGAACAACATAGTTTAAGTATTCTAGTTTTCTGTTGTCCTATTTTAACTGAGTCTTCAAAGGACTTGCTGTCGCTGAACTTTTGATTTTTCTATTAATTCGAAGTCCCATCATGCAGGCAGGGTGCTTTGATACGCCATTAGTGTAATTCGATTTGGGTTTCTTAACCCTATTGGCAGCACTTGACATGTTACCTTATGAATAGCAGTTTCAATTGCATTATTAGATAAATGGCTATTGATACTATCAAACGGATTGTGCATAAGATCTAAGAAACCCCATCAATGCTGCGATTTCCAAACTACCCGACTATAACTGCTCCCCCTGGTGGCCACAAGACAATCACCCGTCAGTGTCGAACCGGCTACTTCGGGACAAATACCAAAAGAAGAGATTTTCGGCAGGTGGTCCAATTCATCCCAGGGATCTACAATAATTTGTAAATAGGTCAGTATAAATAAACACATAATCGACTCCACTGCATCCCCGGCGGGGTGTAACATGTGAATTCCCTTGCCATGTCACTCGGGAACCTGCTATGTGTTCAGTGTAAATTAAATTCACCACAGAGATCAATGAATGATTTACCAAACTCGTTATTTATCGAATCTTCACTAGCTCTTGCGCAACTAAACCAATCTGGTTCGTACCATGCGTTAGTTATACAATCAGCAGAATAGTTAACAATATAATCGGTTATTGTCCCAATTTACGAGTTTAAATCTCCTGCAATTACAAATGACTTATCAGTATTGAAACGATTACCTTAGATACTTTAGCCATGTGGCGGAATTTTAACAAAACAAAGTGGCACGTCGTTATCAGAGGCAAACAGCAATTTGTCACAAAGCAGAGTGATTCCAAAGTCAAACTTGTGTTCAACTCATTTAACATAAAAATGATAGTACTCTGAACAAAAAAGTAACTCCGCCAGGATTTCTACCATATTTACTCCTTTTTCCATAATACAGAGGCTAAATGATTTGTACCCAGAAAGCACATCACAAAACTGGTTTTCATTATTTACCCACGTTTCATGAAGACCTACATCAAATTTTGTTTAATACTTTTTAGTATTTAACAAAATTAAAGTAAATGGATCATTAAGTTTATTACGAAGTCCTTGAGCGTTCCACGCTGTGATCCTCAATTT
Source organism: Phoronis australis (assembly GCA_002633005.1). Taxonomy (NCBI): domain Eukaryota; kingdom Metazoa; phylum Phoronida; family Phoronidae; genus Phoronis; species Phoronis australis. The sequence continues at coordinate 362,906 of NMRA01000239.1, read as the reverse complement.
GTTTGACTCGATAGTATTCCAATTTGAGTTCAGCGAGCCATGGCCTAACCGCTCTAGACGAGACCTCATACGCTATATCCGATGTTACATCATACATGTAGCCTGTTTTTCAATTCCATACTAGTTTTTTGTACACGATTTTAGATGGCTTGGGATCTTTTTTGTTTGTGCATAATCGTACAACGACTCTGCTTCTTCACGCGTTTACAAAAATCTTCAGTGACGATTTTTTCTGGATGTCTTGGTTTGTTTTTCCTTGCTTCCACGATACGCCGTTTGTCACTGTAAAAGGACATCTTAGCGATAAGTGGCAGATGTTGCCCGAGACCTTGCGGCTGATTCTATGCGCGCGTGCGATGGTTACATTTTCTATCTAATATTGATCCTTCAGGAAATCAATAACTTTAGTTTCTGATTGTTATCAAGGTTCGAAATTCTGCGATTCACTTATACCGTGAAAAATCATTTTGTCACGTCTGTATCTATTCTCCATGTCATCAATTCTGTCCTCCAACACCTTTTGCATTTCAAAGGAGCAATAAACCCGCTCCTTTTGTCAAAAACCAACTTTGTGATAAAATCGGTCTTATCACATTAGAAATGGTCTTCAACACCAGATGCATAAAGACGTTGGTACGAACGGTCGTAACTACAGTAAAAACTTGCATAATCAGACAAGAGATTCATCCAACTCGGGCAAAATACCGACTTAACCGAATGGACAAGTGCATGAATTTCAACAGTTTGGGTTCAGCGAAAAATCGACTAATGCATGTTCGACTTAGGCCAGTTTTACTGCACTGTGTCCCCCGCTTTGTGCTAACGTGGGGAACAATCCAAATGAAAGAAGTTACCGCAAGCGTCAAATGCAGACACACCCCTTACGCTGAATAACATACGGCATACCCGTGTAAGGACATGCACTCAAAAAAGGAACAACAGAAATAGGCCCATACTTGTTTTATTCCAGACAAACTCGTTTTTGACAAACATCCACATTATAAACTTTAGAAGCATCAACCCCTCCCACAACACGATATAAGACCAAGTCCAATGAGAGTTTTGATTATAGGCATCTTAATGCCTACGTTACACATCTGAATAAATAAGCATTCCCTCCTATGACTATGTCACACACAGACAAGCAAATACAAACCGAACTCTGTATATGCATTCACGTAATGAAAAGTCAGATGCCCACTCAGGTATCTAGGTGTAAATATTCAAAGGTTTAGGTATATAATATCTGGCACATGAAAGGCACGTCTGCCGCACTGTGGTGTCTCATTTCCACTTGGCTACAAAGTTTTGGTGGAAATCTTTGAACTTGTTCAGAACGATTTCTATTTTCTCTGTAGGAGGAAGGATGGTCATCCTGGAGATAAAAATATCGTATTACACTCGCTTTAAGAAGCACAATGCACTTACTTGAGTGAAATATCAGTAATCATGCGCAACATTACAAATGGTCATATTCACTACAAGTTTGGTCCAAGCATACAAACCGCACGTCAGTATCTTTTTTCATCTTCAGTATGTATGCAAATTAAATTTTCCAAAGAGTATGCGGGAGAGAATGTCAGAGATATTAACTTTGAGCATTATGCTGGCAACAATTTTGAAAGGTTTCAGGAATTGACGAATAACAAGAGCAATGCAAAATGCACTCCAAGTCAATGGCATGCGAACTCTCCTGACTTGGAACACATAGGGATAACAAAAACCAGACCCGAACTGGCCACTAGGGGGCGTAGGATACACAGAATTCATCTGAAAATGGTGTGTTGTCATGTCCGTGATAGAAACCCATTCGCCACTTCATGGGAAATGGTCAAGAGACTTGGTAGTCTGCACAGCGCACTCATTAAAGACAGCTGACAAGACTTGCTGAGAACCCCTCTTTTTAAATGCATCTTAGTTTCAACATAAAATCGCTATTTAAAGAAACTTTCCTCATTCCCCAACACTAGGATAATTTTCGCTTAATTTTAAGATGATTTGCAGTAAATTTTCTTCCAAAACCGATTTTTTTTTCACAATTTTCAACGCAATTCGTCAAAGTTTATGAAAACTACCTAGACACAAAATTATCACTGTATTCACAATAATTATGACAATACATAGTTATTCAAACAACCTACCTGAAATGGTATGTGTCTGGCGCCTGAGCAAAGCCACTGCCAGGGACCACGCATACGCCACACTGTTCAAGGAACTCAAAACAGTAGAAAGCATCTGGAGCCATACCTTTTGACTGTAAAATAAAAAATACCAGTACTTAACCTACTTCACACAATAATCCAGTATACCTCAAATATTTCTTAAGACTGGTCAGTGTGCCACCTGGTGCCACATCACGTGACCTAATGAATATAAGTCTGAAAAGAATTCTGTCCCATCCGGTTTGAGTCTCGGTTGGGACAGAAATCTTTTAAGACTTATATTCATTAGCTCACGTGATGTGGCACCAGGTGGCACACTGACCAGTCTTGGAATTATTTGCGATACACAAGTCCACGGTGGTTTAAGATTAATATATTCATATAATCCCAGTATATGTTACATTACAACAGATTGCCTAGCACACAAACCTCAAATCGACCCTGCGCAGCACAGGATCACAAACATTCCAGTACATAATCTATTTTACAAAGTACGAAATAACGAAACCTCCAGCACCAGGCAGGGGATTTTAACCAATTCCTTGCCGTGCCTCTCAATTCCAGGTACAAACCACTAAACCCCAGTCACAACCCAGTCAACACTAAACTCTAGCTACATATCCCTGACTCATTATCATAAATTGCATATGTGCTAAAATGTTCATTTCACACAAGCAAATACCTTTGCATGTTCTATGGCCTTCTTTGGTATATCGATCTTGGGAAAGGCATACATGGCCCCTTGTACCTCATTACATGTCACGCCATCTATAGAGTTAAAGATCTTCGTAACCAAAGTCGCCTTCTTCTTCAGTTCACCAAGGATGAAGTTCTTTTCCTGACATAAAGAGAGTACATGCACAATAACTTCTTTAAAAAATTTACATTCACGTCATAATTACCAGCAATTACCTTTAAATTTTCTTGTTCAAGTTTTGCTCAAGTAGTATTCTATGTGAATCTCAAATCACGAAGGATCAAAAAGGCATAGTTGGTCTGCAACTTTTTAAAATCAAGTCTGTCAATGCTGCAGTATCTTTTTAGTAGCTCACTTTTTTCAAAAATAATCCACTTGAGACGAGGGATATTTTTTACTCATCGATTGGCAAATCTTGGCATTTTAAGCCTTTTTTACCCTTGCTTACATGCCTTTGTGCAGGTTTTCGAAAAAACCTGAAACCAATGGCTGAAAATGATGCGGGTGGGCATTTTTAGTCACTGAGCGCACATTTCAAAATGAGTCGAGGTAAAAAACAGAACCAGCTACACTTCTTTAGAACTGGTCCAACAAGCAAAGTGAACATTTTTGGTACGTTCTTTCCTCCAAGTCTTGAAAAAAATAGCACTTGGGAAATACTAAGAAAGAAACAAAGCTAAAATCTGAGTTTGATATCTCAGGCATCCAGCAAGTAATTCAACTTGTAGTTTTAAAAAATAAAGGCCACCACAAGAGACTACTATATGACCACAACCAAACCACAAGAAACGACATCAGGCGTTCCTTGTACTACAAAATTGCTGATGAATGATGTTTCGATTGAAAGAGCGTGTAACAAGTAGTAAATGAAGCAGCCATGTTTGTGCAAAAATTCGTGCAATTTCACAAATTTTTTTAAAATGCAACTTTGTCCAAAAATTGGTGAAATCCTGTGAAGCCAATCAAAACATAGTAGAAACCGTGACTTTAATGATGAGGTGACAAAAATGAATTTTTTACTCCATTAACAATACCCGTGTCAAGATCACCAAAATCTATTCAAATACTCTTCGAATAACTGGCAAACGAGAGAAGTGTACTTCCTGCAGGAACTCTTGCAGCAACTCTTCGTGATAAAATAATTTCAAACTAGAAGACATATACTAGACTTCGCCTTTCAAGTCATACTTAAGTTCAGAATCAGTCTAGGCACTTAAAATCTTTCTCATTCCATTAGAGTCAACTGACATTAAATTCTCATTTAAGTACAGCATGCAATACGTGTTACATGGAGACAGCATGCCCTATGATCTTCCTATATTAGGACGGAATATTTCTTGTTCACAAATATGGCTAGAGCACACCCAATCCACCTATACACCAAAACAAGCAGCATTACCTTAATGAACCCATCATAGGAGGGTTCTCCTGGCTGAGGTGGGTTGACCACCACGTCCATAGCAGTTTGTCCCCAGACGGAGGGACAAAGATTGGCTGACAACATCTTGGTTAGCATCGCCATGCACTTGGGGTCAAGGTTGATCACTTCACAGTAACCACCGCGGGCACCGCACCTATGTGAAATAATGGACGGTCACGTGACTATGTGTGTGGTACAGGTGAAGAACATAATTCCACTGCATGACTATGCATGCCATTGAAGTCTGGGTATGTATGAACGCATATCATTGGTATAAACAATTTTATTTTAAAATCCTATGTTTCTTTGCTTTGTGATGGTGCTGGTACTGTCATTTCATTAACAGTTGGACATTTTCAGTCCTAAAGGACCTCGAGAACAATAATTTTCTCATCGCAGTTTTAACTCAGCAATTATCTAATTGAACAGTAACATTACAATAAAGGCATTCAAAGTTACCTAGTTTCATAAACAAGCTAAATGAAGACCAGGACCAATAGATTTAAGACAATATTTCCTTGACTTTCACTAGTTAAGAAAACAGAATAATTTCATCAAACTAGAGACTAAAAGGAAAATTTCGTAAATTACAGTCCTGCACATATTTGCGCTTTTGACACTGTCAGGCAATTCATAAAATGTGAAGACCAACTGCAGCGGCCATTTTGTCGGTGCACCACCAGAAATTCAAAAACGATTCTGAAAATTCTGTACTTAATTCTGATCATTTAGAAAACATTTGAATCTGCGTTGAAAGAGCACCAGTTGAGCATAACTTCAAATCCGATTAGTTTGTGGACATTTTTTCTAATTGACAAAGTTTCGAACAGCAAAAAGACGGAAAGTATACCATTAAGAAGAGGAAACAATTGCTGCGTTCAAGTTTACAATGACATAATGTGATTATTATTAAGACCTACTCCCCCCTGTCTCCCTTGGAGGTAGACATGAAGGAGGTGTACAATGATGCATCGTAACTAGTATTTAACTATTATTAAGACCTACTCCCCCATATAGCCCTTCGAGGTAGACATGAAGGAGGCCAGTTCCTGTCCTTTCACTTCATCTCCCATCTCACAAAGGACCTTCTTGAATGAATGGAACTGACATCCACTGCCATAGATGTTGTCTTGGTACACCTAAAAAAGAAAAATATATTATACTCACATGCTTGTCGATCTCATTTCATCAGTTAATTTTGAAATCACATGTTTGATTCAATTCTTTTACTATTTTAACACTTGAAACATGACAAATGACATATGTACATGAAAAGTTATGTGGACACATAAATAGGATGATATCTCCTTTTAAGTGGGAATGATTAACAAACAAATCGCAATATAATGGCAAAGATCAGCGCTCCACGGGACCAATTATCAAACATTTGCCCACAACATCAGGCAACTGTCTAGTGATTTGCCACCCTCTTAGAAGAAATGACAACTGTTATAACAAAACAATTAAATTCGTGTTTACTATATAATACCTAATATACACCTGCAATCATAATCACTCACTTCATCAGCCAAAATAAACAGGTTGTTCCTTTGCGCAAATCGAATGACATCTTCAATGTTCTTCCTGTCTAAAACTTGACCTAAAACAGACGATGTACACTAAGCAAGCAGACGACACCGAATACTACAGAGCAATCATAAAAAGAAATGTTAAAATTGAAGATCTACTTCATTTTTATCTCAGCAATTCAACCAGTTACAATAACTTGTAGGGACTCCAAAAATATGAAGGCGAAGTTAGCCACATGATAGATTTAAGAGACATGTGACCTGTGACGCCATGCAACTGGGGGGCGACCTGCAACATGTTGTGACCAGCATTCTGAGGTGACAAGCAACATGTGGAGTTCTGTGACATAAGTTGACCTACGACATTTTGTGACCTCAATATGTGGTAACCTTGACGGGTGGTGACGTGTGATAACATGACCAACTATGTGTGATGACCAGCATCCCGTGGTGACCTTTGACCTATAAACACCTGCAGCATGCGGTGACAGGCCACTCATATTGACTTTGGCATGAGGTGACATGTGACGTAAGGTGACCTTCAACCCATAGTGACAAGTAAGATGTGTTAGCATCCAACGACCCCCTATTGATTTTGGCATGAGGTAGCCAGCGACCCATGATGACCAGTGACCCATAGTCACATCCAATATGTTTCTGTCAACAGCCCTTGATGACTAGCAACCCACAGTGACCTTGGTTACCTGTAGGGTTGCCCGGGTTGATGATGCAGATGGCACGCGGTTCGCAGTTTGGCTTGGCCTCTTTAAGCGCCCTCTCAAGTTCGTCCACGTCCAACGACCAGTTCTTGCTCTCATTCAAGAAGTAACCAATCTAAATGCACCAAACAATCTCTAGGGTCTTATAAGGTAACAATCTAGTCACATTCAGACAGTTTAGTTAATAGGTAATAAAACAATCTTGTTGTAGATAACAAGGTCTAGAATATTCAACTAGTAACCGTAGGACACCCTTCAGTTGTATTTCACACTTCAACAATGAAAATGTGCTCTGTCTTAGTGCCATACACTAATGATTTGACAGAATTCAAAATCTTTAACTTCTACCCGGAATCAATTGTAGAACAATGCAAGTGGTTAAAAATATTTAAAAACTTTTAGTTGGAATATACTTGCATAGGTAGATTCTGGAGTGTCAAGGAGGACCCTCTTTTCCCTTGATTTTAGTGATATCAAATCTAAAATTTTCAAATTGTTGACTTGGACGCCCTTTTTAAAAAAATCCTTGATCCGTTCCCCTTTTGAAAAATCCTGGATCCGCCCCTGGTTTGATGTACTCCAGACAAAAATAAAAGATTGATAATTAAAATTGATTAAAAGGTGCTGCATGTGCCTTAAACATACAATCGCTGCTTGCAATTCCAATCAGCATGGACTATTGGTGAACATAGAACATAGCTAGGAGCAAGTAGGTAACATAGTACCAGATATTAAATGTGGGAGATTTATTAAAGATGTGCAGACGTTCCACATTTACCGAGCCTAGTTAAGGTCAAGGCAGTTGCAGATGAGCATCACGCGTGACTCACCTGATAGGCATTATACTCTGCCAAGGTGGCAGAGTAAAGAGGGTACTGAGGGATGGGGATCATGACGCCTGCACGGCCTTTCCCAGGTTGAGTTGTCATCAAGATCTGAAGGATGTTCTGAAACGGCAACAGAAACAATTACTGGCTACACATGTGATCAAAGAACACTGACACATACAGTAATAACAAGAACTATGTACAGCGTCGATGTACATCCATGATGCACAGCAAATGTCATGTGCTTCTCAGATTCATGCAAGGTAGGAGGAGACAACAGTTTGGCCACAAGGGGTAGCTACAATAGTCATATATATGCATTTGTACTTGCACATTGATTAAACTACACTTTTTCTGGGCTGGCTAAATTTCTGTCTAATTCAAGAAGGATACCTGAAAAGAAGCACATCATAGACCCCTCATAACAAGAGTTGAGCAAGACACGGAAATCCTGACCTAATCACGGTGTAGAAAGTGTTCTACCATTGAGCACCAACCTTGATGGCTTGGCTGGCTCCTGTGGACACAAATACATTGGCAGGGTCGCTGGGGTGACCATCTCGCTTTGTGATGTAGTTAGCAATATCTTGTCTGATCACCTCCACACCAAGGCTGTTACTGTACGCACCTTTTGGGTCAAACATGACATGTTAATTGAAATGAATAGTGCAAAAACACAAAATTAATAAAAGTCAAGTTGTAAACACTGATATAGTCATCAAACTAAGAATTAACAAGATGAAAGTCTAGCAGTCTGAATCTCAACCAGAAGTTTTAAATTCATAGATCTTGAATGTAACGAACTAAAGTCAGTTCGGAATCAAAATCGTGTCGTACTTAACAAAATTTCTCACAAGATGTACATGATGTAAAATCAAACTTTTAACCTCAACACAGAAATGACACAGATGAAAATAACGATTTCAAGGCTCCAGATAGTCAACACAACAGATTCCCATTCCTGGTGAAGCCTTCAAGATAAATTCTAAGCAACATTCTCCACAAATAGTTTAAGTAGCATATGGGCACATATGTTTGTTGTGGTCTAAGAGAAAATAACTATTACAACTTAGTGGTCACTTACCCAAACTGCGACCACCACAGCCATCAAGGACCCTCTTAGCTCTCAGCTTGGCATCCTCAGGGATCTGAGCATCCGTCAGTAGTTGGTCTGGCAGGGTGGCTGCAGCTATTACCTACAACAGGTAATTACAGCTGTCGAATGAATGAATGAATTATTTGCATACACCCAGTACACTCATACACTTATAAGTCAATATAAACAAAAGGAGTACTGTTCAGTACAGCAATGCTCATAATAATTTACAAAAGAATTACATCAAATAATATAACCAGCGACATTAACACGCACTACAAAATAATCTGATTGCAAATACATCAATCAGACAAATAGCAACAAATTCCTTCACCTTATCCATCCATTTCTTCGAACAAGGCTGCCCATCTAGCCAGCATGCAATCTTTTGTATGATGTCAAGCATCCATCAAAACAGAGTGCAACTGATGCACTACATATGTATACCAATGCACATATTTTGGAGCATAAAAACCCAAGAAAAATTTTGGGACTATTTAGTTTGTTCTTGCTGGGGTATTACTACTGTTCAGTGTTTCATTTTGCATTGTGGCCAGTTTCATATGACCAGCCACTGACCCTTCACATAACTCACCTGTCTAAGAAAGGTAAGAGGTTTCTGTCCCATAGCGTGGCAATCACCGATGTTACACAATATCACTTCTGTGAAAGGCTTCTTTACTCCCTGGAGACAATAAAAGGGTCAGTTACAACACACACTTATACAATGTAGGACACCACGTCTACTAATACCCAACTTTCACCGATGTTCACAAACCAAGTTCTTGGCCTCATTTCAAACTTTTTGGTAAAATCTCTCAAATAAATAGTACAATATAGTGGACAATTGAAATTTATTCTTCATGTTTTCCATTACAGATATGAAGCACTAAATACCATAGTTGTATCGCAGCTAACACAAACAGTTCCGACTCCCGTCTGTTGAATTCCTTTGTACTTGATCACATGCTCAGATTTGTGATGAGAGTGGCAAATGACTTCACAAAATAAATAGAACCAATTTTGAAACACAGAAATTATGCTTGGGAAAAAATTATCAACTTTAAAGTTTGTAAGGCACCACTCATTTCGAAGTGAAGGATAGAGATGAACTGTTGTTTGTCTGACATGTTCTGACAAGGCACCAATTCACAAAAATCTGCTGACTTTGTGACAACTTTTTTTCCAGGTCCCCAAACAAAATCTGAGGTCGTATTGGTGAGCTGCAGGTCACCAAATCGAGCTTTCGTCCAGTGGAGCCCACTTGATGTCATAACAGAAATTACGCTACCTCGGTTAATGTCATGTAAAATGACCCACACAATGTCACGAATCAGCAACATTAATTCTTAACCCCTTACTATCTCTAAACTTTCTCTTTTCAAACTAAAAACCAATTCATTTGCCCGATCGGAACTAAGCCCCGGGGGTAAAAATCATTCGTTTCGTGTTTCTAGCCATCTTACAAAGCATGCCCTGCTTATAAAACTGGTTACAATCATCACACAATTGGACCCCGATTACTGGAACATCCTTTTTATTGTCATAATTTACGTTAAAATTGAGGTTATGACAGAACACTCTTATGTAATAGACACCATGCTTGGCAGGGGTGGGGGACACAGTCCATATAGAACAGGGTAGTGGAATGCCATTGGGTTTTGAAATTATGGCCATACCATTCAAAAATGAAGTCTCACATCTTCACCTATTTGGAGAGGTAGAAAAATGCTTTCTCTAATTGACCTAGCTTTCATAAGGAGGAACAGAAAACACATTTCACATACGAGTAGGATGTTTTATGCACCCCCCATGCAGCTTTTATATTTTAATATTAATATTTTAAAATTGTACTAGCATTAGTATAACAAATGACAAACCAGTTTTGAAGTAAAATATGACACTAGAGCAGCACCAATGTTCAACTGAGGGGCAAGATTCCTACTGACGCGCAGTATTGTGGGTAAATACGTTTGAACTACAGGGGGCGTCGTGATAATTCAGGAAATGGCAGTTGCCAAATATTTCTATCCAAAGCTTTTTATCTATGTCAATACGTAAGTATTCCTATTTTAAAAAGGTGCAAAGTATGTATTATTCATTATATCGTGCTGAAAATGAGGAGACTGTCAGATCCTAACTCCTAAGTCCGCTGTTCACACACAATAGCACATGCCGCAAATGGATGAAATGACAGTGACTGGAGATGGTGATCGTTTGCGGAAATCTGTGTTTTAGTTGTCACCCGAGGTTTATACTGGTGATACGGTGTAAATTAGTCAGCTAAATTTACACCATGAGGATGAACAAAATTACTGATCTTACACCAAAATTTTGAAAAATGAATACCATCCCTATTCCAATCTCAGGATTCCCTTTACATGGTGTGTTTACTTGCCAACTGTCACGTTTTAGGCAGAAGCATTATAGCTTTTTTGAATCTTTGTACTGTGCTCTGTCACCGCAACAGAACTGCTTTTTGACACAAAACAACAAAATTTACATATCATAATATATTTTGTGCATTCCCATGCAATTTACTGTACTCTGTTTCCCTGTTCCACTTCACAGACCTGCCGACTACAAAAAAAATTAAAAACACTATCGGAGTGTTTCTGGGTGAAGCCGTGGACATGTGACCCTTGTCGTACGGCCGAGATCCAGGTGTTGGGCTTTTCCATTTTGAAATATTGACAACTATGGGTGTGTCTCAAGTGTTCTGCGCATCAGTGATATCTCCATTACTTACTCGTTCAAACATGGTGTAGCGTGTTGAAACATTGAGTATCATGTGACGCAGCTCATACATAGATAATCCTGGAGACTAAGTTAGTAGCTTGAGACATTTTAGCAAAGATTGCCAATTGTTTCAATAGATTAAAAACATCAGGTACACAGGTCTTTCTGCCAGCCAGGAAAAAACTAACATCACCAGAATTATTAATTTCCACTATAACCTCTGACCTTTTTCAGTTCTTGCTGAAGTTCTCCAGCACGTGCCACAATCGGACCTCTTACAGCATACTCCATCACTTTCACATGAGGGTTCATCGTGTCCAGTGTCAGCACTTTACCTCTACTGGGCTGACTCCCTAGGGCTCCTTTGTTCGCCATTGTCATTTGCTTCGCTAATCTACTGACTCGTCGACAAGCTGGACCTAGCATAGTGCTGAAATTCAAACATTTATTAGATTACAGCAAAACTATTGGTTAACAAGATACAGTATCAATGGGAAAATAAAAGTGGAACTCGGCGAACACGGCCCGCCCCCCTCCCCCCCACATCACGTCAGGGGAGGCCGGTAATACCCCCAGAGGATACCATACACCCCAGAAATGAATCATGGACTTGCCGCTGAGCTAGGTAACATTTTGAGTTAATATAAGCTGATGCTGAGTGAAATACTGGATTTTGTTAGAGTCTAAGTTATCTCTAATGCATGTGTGAGCCACACTTGATGGAACTGAATAGAACTGGAGTTGATGATAAGCGTCAAATCTAGATGGCTGGGGCTTCAACAGATACGCGCATGTAGCTCACAAAACGTAGCCCCAAATCCTGAATCTGTGTTCTGAAAGCCAGTCATTCATTGAGTAACGTTTTCAGACACAACCCAAATTCAGGGATAACCCCCATAATACGAAACCGAATCTGTTTCAAAATGTTGTGACCAAATTTAAAAAATGACAATTACTGCAAGTCATTTCATTAAACTACAAAGCACATTCACAGTTGGTCAACCATACAATTCTACAAGGTAACTCGCACAGACTGCATTGCTACCAAGATCAGAGAATCTGCGTCCATGCCAAGAACTGTTCGACTTGACTTGTGGCATTTGATTTTTTTACACGGAAATGCTACTAAGAGCGATCCCTGAAGGTGTCACAATATTTGCAAATGCCCAATCCGGCTTTAAACTTTTCAGCTCTAACTAAAGTTAGTACTTTAGTAAAACTTAAATCATGACAGCTTTTAAAGCAGTTATAAACTTGCCTTCAGCGACTGAACCGACTTATGATTGATACCTCTAAACCATTATGAAATTGGTCTCAAAACAAGCGTGATGTCTGGGCTTGTAATGAACAGACAATGAATTCTTTATTCAGCACTTGAGACAATGCCCTACAATTTGAGTTGTCATGGCGTGTCAGTTTATTCACCATGCAATGATGAACTGTCGGTTCTTTTCAAGACCAAAAATCACTTCCCATCTGAGTAAGGCAAGTTGACATCAATTTCATAGTGGTCAGTGCCCGGTTGCATGAAACAGTCCCAAATAGGGATTCAATTAAGGTCCCTAAATCTACTGTGTATTTTTGGATTTGTGAAAACATCGATTGCCCTTTCTTGTATTGTTTTAGTTTCGTTACTAAGTCAACTTTTGACTTTGATACAAATTGAGTGTGAGCTCTACGTTGACTTGTCAATTAGGGATCTTTTCAAGCAACACCCCCAATTTAAGGATGGAGACCCTATTTATTTTCAATGAAGTCTGGGCTCAGTTTTTAGTTATATTATTACAAAATTTCAACCATTATGCTTTACTAATTATATAGATAAAACTGAGTTGAGGACTTAGCGACCTGGCTCAAGGGTCTAGCACTGTGCCCCAATGAGACAACAACCCATGACTTTGAGTAAAGGAACCAGACACCTATCCCATTAGGCCACACTACCTCCTCTACAGAAAAAAGGCAAACCTTTTGAAATATCAATGGATGAATAAGGACACCACGTTTCATACATTTCCACTGCGAAGAAGAATCTGCAACAAAGCCGGTGGCTGCAGTTGATGTGGGAGAATTTCGATACCAGCCAGTAATTACTTAAACTAATCAAACAATTGCGATGGCTCACAATGGAATTTGTTACTATGCCTATAAATTAATGAACCACTATTTGCATTTCACTCCACCGAGTCTGAGTCCAGATCAAGCAGATCAGGTCACTTTCGCGCTCTCATTACTCAGAGAGCGCCAGTATGAAAAGTCTCCTAAGTAGAGCTTTGTTTTTAAGAATACTGTGCAAGCACTGTCTGAGAAGCCAGTAAAAACATTGAACATCACTGAGCAATGAATACTATTATTACTGATCATTTTTCTACACTCCAGGACACATTGTACCAACCATGCGCAGGCCGCTCTGGCCAGGCCGCTCTGGTAATTAAGCCCAATGCACTGATCACCTGGAACCTTGTTTATGTAGGTAGTTACCAGTTCATCAGGAACACTCAGTCCTTTGCGAGATATGTGAATAATCCTCTCACCATACAAACTATGAACAGGTATTCCTACAAAGCCAGTCAACTATATCAAATTAGTTACGGTTATGTAAGATCTTATCAGTAACGTCTGGGTCATAAGCCTAATATTCACAAAATCATACATATCTTAATTCAATGTCTTTTTAGTGCAATTTAGCAAGAAGTAAGGTAGGCGTACATTCATTCGTTAAGAAAACAGCGGCCATCAATAAAAAGACAGAATTTTGTTGAATATAAATTTCACAATGAAATCTCAAAACGGTGTTAAAATTTTAAAAATTATGAAAATCATAACGATCCATTCTTTATTAAAGTGGCACATTTCAAAAACAATCCTTAGCAGCGTATTGCAGGCTGCTGCATACTGGTAACGAATAGTACAACTGATTTGTTTCGTTAGAGTCCAATCACTCATTTCTGAGAACTGATGTTTTGAAGTAGGCCAAATTTGGTATTTTTCTACAGTACCACATAAATAACACTGACTTTAAATGTTATTGGCTCTGATTAAATAACAAGTAGTCACTTAGTGTGATCATAGTACTATAACAGACTCATGCCATCGATGACAAAAACACAAAATGAAAGTACTGGTACGTCATATGCGAACAGCATTGGTGACAGTAGGAGAAAGGTTATTGTGAAACACTACAAAACGATAGCGACGCTACTAGTGAGGGCACTACCGTCAGTGACAATGGGGCACTGGTCAATGAACCCTGGTTTCGACAGTACCAAGTAATCCCTGAATAACGGCCACATTATTTAGAGGATGACATTGGTTACAGTTAGCATTAGAGAGTTTGTGGGTAACAAGGACTGAAGCCGTGAAGGAGTTAGACTTACCCTGCTTACTCAAGAGTCTGAAGCCACATACAAATAGAACAGACGAAAGAGGTAATTTGAAAGTAGCACGCGTCAGTGGCTGCACAGAACACAGGTACAACAACAGCTAAAGTCTATAAAGGACGAAGCTTCATGCCTGCAGTGCAATGCAGTGGCCAGCGCAAAGCCAAGGGCAAGGCCAAGGCCAAGGCAAGGGAACACAAGCAACTGGGTCAGTCGTCATCGGCCCATTAATCGTGTTTTAACCGACTCAAATTAAAAACACGGCATTGTTTTTCAAACTCGCTTTCAATTATTCAAAGACTCTAACACGGGACAGGCTACCTGGCAGCGTTTACATTAGCACTGATAAGAAATACTACAGCAATACGGAGCTGTTGCTCACCACTTACCACCACACTGCATTATTTCTTTGTATAGCCAACAGGTGACGCTGCAACACGGGCTTTGAGTTCATAAACAAAATGGTGAATGGCTTCGTCCACAAGCCGCAAGATGACGCTAACAGGTTTAGCCATTTGAGGCTTGGCCGTGCCGCCGACTGGACTGAGATCCCTACCGCGCGCTGATTTAATTGCGGGTCGTAGACGGCGTTCCCATGGGCGGCGCAGCACTGAAAAAAGTGGGGCTATAGCCCCCCAGGCCCCCTCGCCGCCCATGGTTCACCACTGACAAGAGCGATTGGACACAAGAAACTTTCAAACACTTGAATCTCAGTTAATACTTAAATACCAGCTCTTGAATATCAGTCTTGTCCTCACTTTTTTGACATGATCGGCCGAAAGCATGCATTAGCTAGGCGGATTTAGCCCCTCCCCCCCTTAATTGCTGCCGCAAGCAAAATGAAACAGCAACAGCGTGAAGCGCGGGAAATATTGCGCAACTAGAACCGCGGTAGCGCGGATGAGCTGAGGCCGGGTGGGGCTCAAACCCCAGCGGACTGATTGTGCCCACCGATAGATTTTCTCCAGTGAACAATGCCCCGGGTCCCGACCCCAGCCCCCGCAAGTTTCAGGCCGCCCGTGCAAATGCAATCGCGCTTTGCCCAATTCCCCGAGGCAACA
>NMRA01000239.1:305051-347210 GCA_002633005.1 Phoronis australis | reverse complement strand
GATTCGGAACTGAGCAGATTGAAGACAATCTCTGATACCATAGCAAGTAGCAGCATATGTTAATAAAAACAAACTTTATGGAGCTGAAAATTCGTGAGGCTCTACACTTGACATCAATTAGTGAGTATGAGCCACCCCCTCCCCCAATTTCGGCGAATCGGGCAAAAAGGTCCGCCTTAGCGAAAAAAAGAGTCCGAGTACTACTACAAAAAAGTCCACAAAGGGCACTGACAGAAAATTGGCGCGGATGCACAATTCGTAAGCCTGAACCGGCTAGTGGCTCCGTTTTTTCTTTGTTTTTTTTAGTCCTCGATGACTCGGATTTTTGTTCCCATGTCGAGAAATTCGAGCCTCCCAATGAGGCTGGTTGCGCGCATCAGGGTAAGCCCAGTCTCAAGACTCGGATTGGCACTGACACCACAGGTTCTCATTCTTAGTCTATTGTTACTCCCCTGTAACTGACTGTGTCTGAGTATTATTACTTGTTGTTGGGCCTAGCAAGGTGGACACAAGTTTTTCTTCTGATGATCGGGTGTTATAACAAACGCAGAAACATATCAAGCCGGTTAAATGCATCGTTGTTTTTATTAAGATTGAAGACAAAGTTTTCGTTATTGTTAACTAAAGGCTTACAGTCAATTCTGTTATATTCATGGTACCATAGACATTGTTATGTTCATAAATCAAAATACAACCATTTTTGCAGTAATCTACTGAGATCTAAATTGCTGCATGATAGCCACCGTTAGTTTTCATACTACAGCACATTTCAAAAGTTGATATAACTTTATATTGCTCATAAAAATTCAGTCGATTTCCCTAAAAATAGTAAGTCAGAATTCTGGCAATAAATTTTTCCTCACCATTAAGCCTCGAAGTGGCCATAGTCGAATTCTCCCCTCGACCCTCCCCCCACCCGCCCCTTCTGGATTGCCGGCTGGATATTTTGAGAGGCTCAAGTGTGGTAGCTTCGGAATGGCATTTGTTTGAAAAAATGCTGTATGTTACCCTTTTGACCTATTTTTATCAGTGCATCCGTGTCATTCTGTTCGTAAGTCCCGGCAAGGTAACTTTTCATTAGCTGGAAATGATTACTAGGTACCCGCCTCAGACTTTTCAGGTTAGCAAAAAAACAGTAGGATCGACACCCGCTATTGTCTTCCCAATTTTTCCAGTCTGGAGTGTTTTGGTATTCTAAGTGCGTTTTGTCTGCTAGCTAGTGCCTAAGAGTTACATGCGAGTACTGGTTTTGTGTTGAAAACTGCCAATTTTATTTCATTTGTGGTTTTGTTGTAGAAAAGAAATAAAGCTGCTTTCCCTCGATCAGTTCACCCTGCCTGGGAAGCCAAAAGCGAGTCTAAACCGATCAACGCTACCTTGAGGATTGGGAACAAAGCTGTTTACTTGCCTGTGATTCCGTCAGGAAAGTCTTATCAACCTTGAAATTTGCGGTAGTACAACACACTAATCAAAACTAACGGTAATTATGCAGCAATTTAAGTCAATTTTGATTCCAATAAACAAAATGATTTCCATGCTGCCATGAATATATGCCGACAATACGTAGCCTACGTGAGCACCATTCAAACAATAACGAATGCTTCCGAATGAATCACGATCTGGTAGCAATAACAACGCCTGTGAAAATAGTTGAAATATACCTTCGGATTTGAATTAGTTTCTGGAAAATATTCAAATTTATAATATCAAAGAAGTGATTATACACGAATTCAAGAACTAGCAAGTGTTTGAGCCGACTAGCTGTTCTTGTGTCGTTCTTGTCAGTGGTGAAGGCCTCAGTAATCAGCGCGCAGAAGATATCTCCAAATCTCAAATGACTAAAACCGACCAGCACTTTGTTGAGGCTTGGGGACGAGTCTGAAGACGATGCATCAAGAAACAGTCATTAAATGTAGGCCCAAAACCAAGTACATGGCATTTCACTTCCTTCAGAAAAATAAATCAACAATTAATACAAAAGCTTACTAATAACCTCAGTGCTCTCTCGTTATAAGGAGATAATCGACGATGTTTTTTGTTGGCACGAATGTTCCGCTGTATATTAATAGACACTCATCTTGAGTTTACACAACAATAGAATAAAAATCCCAATCCAAGTTCGATTTCGAATACCAAGGTTAGAGCCAGTGCCCTGATGCCTGCATATCGTCGTTTCAGTGCGCGAAGTACTAAAAGTACATCGAGTTGCATGCACTGTTGCGTTGTCTCTCGTTGCTGAATACATCGCTCACTGTAGTCGGCCGTGAACCTAAGTCGAATTATGAAATATTATCAAAAGGTCCGGACACCGTTTAGAAATTCGAACCCTCGCGTATTCGTGTGTGTTGACGAGCGGGCAGTTGCTCAAACTGTAGTTAACCCTCTCTTACTTCAATACCACCGGCAACATGTAATACTGTACGTTAGTGGTTGGTGAGTGGGTATAATTCGCATGCTGGCGTTCAAATTAAAAACAACCACCTCGGAACTCGTACGGTGTTGCCTGACATGAGTGTTATCAACATGATATAGCCTACCACCACCACCCGGCCACCACTCCTACCACCTGCCACCACCAACACCACCACCATACCATGAATAATATGCTTACAAGGAAGTTGTGCATTTCTACAGATATGCGGGAATTTTCACCGCTCGTCCTTCTGAGCGGCTTGTAACAGGATCAAAGAGAGCGCGGCGCCGGAATCAGGTACAATTGTGATGACCTCATATGCCTTATGCGAGCAAGACCCAATTAAATGTTATTATCCGACCATAAACTGTAGTAAACATCTCTGACTGTACATAATGGCGAATTTTCAAAATGCATTAACCCCTAACTTTCGTTATCAACGAACACCACGGCTGTATTCAGCTGAAAAAAAAACAGCCAAGTACTATTTTAGATTTTTAAAAATCGATGAACTAATAATCTAAAAACTACAACCATTGTGTACGATTGAAGGTAAAATACCGCGAGTATTGATATACTCGGTGGATATACAAACACTGATCAGAGTTAGCAACATCACATGGATTCATTTTTTAATATTCTTTCAATCTCGTTTAACCAGATTTTTTACCAGGAAACAGTTGCTGTGCCCACTTTTCATTTTTATTACTGACAAAAAATAGAATAGCTATATAGTCAATGCCACCGAAATTGTCCAGAGATTCCAAATCTTCAGTTTGGTTATCACCATTTTTCCACTTTTGTATATATTTTATGATTTAAGTTCTAATAAAGATTAAACTTTAATGACACATGAAATGTTTAGTGTACCTGTAATGTGGTAAGTTTAGGGATGGGCTCACAATGAACTTAACTAATAAGTTTTGCTGGCGATCAAAATTTACCACTGTTTTGGTACTTCAAGTTTAAAACTTAGATAGAAAGTTATCAACTCGTTCCCGGTAAGAAAAACAAAAAACAAGTGGGCAGAAGCATTAAAAATTAAATAAAGAAAACCAATATGAAACTTATCGTTCCTTTAGGAAGTGGCCCTTTGTGAAGATAAACACAAGTTAACCTTTTTAGAGTTGCAGGCTATAACTCTGCAAATGTCAGAGAAAACCGAAATGGGGGTACTAACAATTACAACCATTGTTGAGACAGTAATGCTAGCAATTACCTTTCCACCATTTCACTCTCATCAGTTAACCACTCATATTTGTTTTTGGCCAAAATATGCCAGTACGAACTATGAAATCAGCACATATGTAAACAACGACATATTGATCGACGTTTCGGTTTATTCTCTATAAACCATTCTCGAGACAAAAGTTCCCCTCCGCCTCGCCCCACACAACTTTCTACAGTACCGGTACGCAGTTCACCCCTGTAGTGATGCTCTACCCCCACCTATCGATCGCCGGAATCCTTCCACAAGCTCTTCGGCAGAAATGGTAAGGAAACTAAGTGAAAAGTTGGTTTCAAGAATTTTCATTGCGTTGAATCTAAATCTGCTACAGTAGTGTCCAAAATGAAATGACCCCGATTTTAAAACCTTTATGTGGTTCAGGCCCGGGTTTTGGATATATAAACCATCGACAACATAACGTTGACTTACCTCCGTCATCAATAGTTGTCAAGCAACAGAGATTTGTGACTTCCATTTTCAATGATTCTGGTGTCTCAGAAGTCAGCGGACTAAACAGTTAATGAAATTGTAACGAATACGAGAATAAAGGTACCATGTGTACCATCACAGGGACAAAGTTGACGCCCAATCGTCACTGTGTGTAAGCTTGTGAACTGGCTGGTTAGCATCTCGGTGACGACGTCAGTTTTAACCGTCTGCCGACGGAAATCGGAATAGTCAGACGTTGTGGACAGTTGCTCGGTCCACCCAAATGCGTTTTTCCTGAGCACATAAATGTTACAACCCGCGTCTATAGTTCTTTTTTGTCCAGGGTAGTGTTTTCGCATTGATGGGTCCTCCTACACGCTACTAAAACGTTGCCGAGGCACAGCTGTTTGCGATAACGTGACGTAAGAGTTTTCGAAAAGTGGCTCCGGATACTTTAATTGGTTTGCGAGCACCTACGCATGTCACAAGCTATTTGTCACCGAGTCATTTTCCGGGCGTCAGCTCGTATAAAAAAGGTTGTTGAGAATGTCCGTGTGGGTCGTCAGAGGGCAAAACTGTTCACCTAGTGATTTTGATTCTCATCATGTACAGGGTCGTGTTAACCATAAGACAATTAGGGCACGTGCCCTTGGCCCCGAGCTATCAGGGGGCCCGCGATTTTTGGGGCCACACACTCCCCAAACAATTATCAATAAATTAAGCTAAACTTGAAACTCTTCAGTACTATTGTCACATAATGGAAAGTTATACTAGAAACATCAGCCAGATAGTCTTTTGAATTTGTCTCTAGGCGTGTATCAGTAGTTTAGTGTCGTCAAAATATACGTTGTCATGAAAGTGGCTATTCATTATTTAAAACGTCATGAAATGCTATCAATGCAAACCATCCAGCTTATAATGCAGCCGCTGCTGACGGATAACTGTAAACGAGATTGTGTACTGTGTTCACCAGGCCGCTATGTGAAAGTGATATATGAAGTCACGGGCAGGCGGGATAGGAGCACCATGATAATACACAACGCTACGAATCAAACATTTAGATTCCACATCTAACTTATATCTTTTCATCTGCTTTTCACATTTTCGATGTCAATAACCGTTTTTCGTGCTTTTCATTCATAGTTAGAAAACCATTACGGAACTTATATTCAGTCGTGTTAATCTTGTTGTCGCCAACAGAAAATACCAGCTCGAATTCTAGGCTATGTTAATCTCCATTTTGACAGCCACGTGACCTCCTAGTGTCCTGACACTTGTTTCATTCGTCACCCTATTTGGGAATGGCATACTAACAACCTTTTGACAAATTAGGTCGATATCCTTAAAAATATGGGTTTAAACAGGTCTTTCCCGTTCACTTACGTGGGAAACGCACGAGAATTGGTTTGTTTATCTTTGTATCCAGCAAGATGGCGGATCGGAAACCGTAGACTCGCGTGTGCATTGAAGTTCGCACAATGCGTAAGCGTAGACGTTAAATACCGACTCCGAGGCATAATTTGAGATTATGAATATAACATGGTGTCGCGGATGGGCCCGAGCGTGACGCATGCCCAAATACCGTGTTGTGGTCATTGCTGCCTCATAGCAAAAAAATTAAACATCATATTTTTCTTCATAACATTCTCAGTATGGAAATTGAAAATCGAAAATCCGATTTTTGTTTACTACCCTTTTTCTTATTTGTAAAACAAAAATCGAAAATCCGTGAATTGTAAAAAATTTTGCCGACAGCAAATCCTACGTCACACCCGGAAGTCACGCGTCACCACACGATTTTTTTTTTCAATATGATATCCTATTTTCACCTTTTCGTAATTTACTTGACTGTTTCTTAGAAGTTGGTCAGTTTCAGTTAGTTTCAGTTCAGATAAAATAAGAATTTATTTGGCTTTCTTTTGCTGCATTTTTGTTGTCTTTACTCAAAGTTGCTGTGTCCAAACAGCCGGCAATATCCACGTTATGATGACACAAATTTATTATCAAGCCCGCCATTTTAGACCATTTGCTCTGCCACCGGGGATTTCTTTGATTTACATTTGACAGAATCTGTACCAAGTAGCCTCTCTCTCAATAACAATTGACCTTTAGGCCTACATTGGCTATTCACGTGCTTGGAACCAGCATGAAGCCTAAAGCGCTCAGTGTTGAGTTGCTTCGTAAATGTACTGTGTGCCCCGGTGGGTCCCCGCTTTTCCCAACACGATCCTGTACATGTAAGCCTACATGTATAACAATTGGCATAACCAAATTATGACGACTAAAATAACTTCAGAAATACCAGAGTGAAAATGGATAACCACAATTCTGTTGCTTTGACAACCTTCGCTGTCCCTGTTGGTGAACGAGACTAGTCCAAGTTGGGCTTAGTGTGTGACTCGGGTTTTCCGAAAATTCGTTGCTCAATGCCTCTGAACGTGCCGACTTCTAGTTTGTTCGTCGGCTTGGTTCCTGTAATCTCAGATCGCGTTTGCGTCACCCGCAGTTCACGTGAGCGTCCCTAATTGCGTNAGTGGCTATTCATTATTTAAAACGTCATGAAATGCTATCAATGCAAACCATCCAGCTTATAATGCAGCCGCTGCTGACGGATAACTGTAAACGAGATTGTGTACTGTGTTCACCAGGCCGCTATGTGAAAGTGATATATGAAGTCACGGGCAGGCGGGATAGGAGCATGATAATACACAACGCTACGAATCAAACATTTAGATTCCACATCTAACTTATATCTTTTCATCTGCTTTTCACATTTTCGATGTCAATAACCATTTTTCATGCTTTTCGTTCATAGTTAGAAAACCATTACGGAACTTATAGTCACTCGTGTTAATCTTGTTGTCGCCAACAGAAAATACCAGCTCGAATTCTAGGCTATGTTAATCTCCATTTTGACAGCCACGTGACCTCCTAGTGTCCTGACACTTGTTTCATTCGTCACCCTATTTGGGAATGGCATACTAACAACCTTTTGACAAATTAGGTCGATATCCTTAAAAATATGGGTTTAAACAGGTCTTTCCGGTTCACTTACGTGGGAAACGCACGAGAATTGGTTCATCTTTGTATCCAGCAAGATGGCGGATCGGAAACCGTAGACTCGCGTGTGCATTGAAGTTCGCACAATGCGTAAGCGTAGACGTTAAATACCGACTCCGAGGCATAATTTGAGATTATGAATATAACATGGTGTCGCGGATGGGCCCGAACGTGACGCATGCCCAAATACCGTGTTGTGGTCATTGCTGCCTCATAGCAAAAAAATTAAAAATCATATTTTTCTTCATAACATTCTCAGAATGGAAATTGAAAATCGAAAATCCGATTTTTGTTTACTACCCTTTTTCTTATTTGTAAAACAAAAATCGAAAATCCGTGAATTGTAGAAAATTTTGCCTACAGCAAATCCTACGTCACACCCGGAAGTCACGCGTCACCACACGATTTTTTTCAATATGATATCCTATTTTCACCTTTTTGTAATTTACTTGACTGTTTCTTAGAAGTTGATCAGTTTCGGTTGGTTTCAGTTCAGATCAAATAAGAATTTATTTGGTTTTCTTTTGCTGCATTTTTGTTGTCTTTACTCAAAGTTCCTGTGTCTAAACAGCCGGCAATATCCACGTATGACACAAATTTATTATCAAGTCCGCCATTTTAGACCATTTGCTCTGCCACCGGGGATTTCTCTGGTTTACATTTGACAGGATCTGTACCAAGTAGCCTCTCTCTCAATAACAATTGACCTTTAGGCCTATATTGGCTATACACGTGCTTGGAACCAGCATGAAGCCTAAAGCGCTCAGTGCTGGGTTGCTTCGTAAATGTACTGTGTGCCCCGGCGGGTCCCCGCTTTTCCCAACACGATCCTGTACATGTAAGCCTACATGTATAACAATTGGCGTAACCAAATTATGACGACTAAAATAACTTCAGAAATACCAGAGTGAAAATGGATAACCACAATTCTGTTGCTTTGACAACCTTCGCTGTCCCTGCTGGTGAGCGAGACTAGTCCAAGTTGGGCTTAGTGTGTGACTCGGGTTTTCCGAAAATCCGTTGCTCAATGCCTCTGAACGTGCCGACTTCTAGTTTGTTCGTCGGCTTGGTTCCTGTAATCTCAGATCGCGTTTGCGTCACCCGCAGTTCACGTGAGCGTCCCTAATTGCGTTCCTGTAAATTTCATTTCGTGGCATTTGATGTCGATTAATTTAACTTTTTTAAAAAGATGTTAAAACAACTCTTTGTCATACCTAAATAGTTTAAACTTGCGTTAATGTGGCGTTTTTGCATACCGTAATATGGAAACAGTATTTTTTTCTGCGAAAGCAAAGTGCTCGGGTGAATGTGAAAATAATGTGAGTTAGGAGTAAGAAGTCGCAAGCTATTTATCGTAATCTATTTTGCCGGAATACGCAACGAGCCATGTTGTAGAGTAAAACAAGATGAGGCTTGCGAATTATAACACTCACCATCCCTCACTTATAATGTTTTTTTTCTAGACATATGACTATTTAATAACCCTTTTAGTTATGTCACGGAATGACATATCGATTTGTAGCGGGAAATACTTAACTTGGCTTGCGAGGGAATTGAACTTGGGTTTCAGAATTTGCAAGCGCACACGTTACCCTACGCCATAGCACGCTCACTACAAGTAGATTTGGAAAAAAATCCACGTAAACAAAGAGGTTAATGGTCTCCATACAAACAAGTTGATATTCAATGTCTGAGAAGACTACAACTTGAATGTAATATTACTCGACGTAAAAAAGAGAACTTTCAAACATTAATTTTTCGATGTACGCGAAACAATCAAACTTGAAAGAGCAGTATGCACTGTAGCTGAATAAATTACAATTCTAAAGGTCATGGCATCACATTTTGTTTTCCTTTGGGCGCACGTACTTTTCTTCGACTTTACGAATTCCTCATGCACGTCTTCAAACTTCATCTGAGGACCGTATCTTTTGTCCTGCTCTTCCGTTAAAACAGCATCAAATCTTGGCAAACTTTCTTCAATTAATTTGTTAGCAATTTTGACAGAGCACACAATTCCTATAGTTTTTGTTGTCAATAGTGTTGACCTGATGACTTGTGACGTCATCCAAGAAGTTCCAAAAACATCAACATGAAGGAATATTGAAGGGTTTCTTCCAGACGGCAAGTCACACAAAGTGACTCGTAAAATGGTGGTTTTAACAGGTCTCCCAACCACTTACAAGGGAAATACACGTGCATTGGTTTGTTGGCTCTACCAAATTAAATATTCAAGATGGTCGACAAAACCGTGGACTAGTAAATTGTGAAACAGCCACCGAACCGAAGTCATTTATTGAGGGGGTTATACTCTCTGATCACCTTCAGTTGCAGACTCCCCTTTGCCGCATAGTAGCTACCCTATCAAGCGGATTTCAGATGCACAGGGTTTGTGTGTGGTTATATACAGGATCCTAGTGTTCTTTACGCATCACAAACACTGCCAAAGGTACATCGTGAAGGTAGGATAAGCCACGGTGTTTAAATAAGACTCATTACTCATGCCAGATTAACTGGTTCAGAGCATGCACAGACAGTAACCTGAAACCAGGGTTACACTATGATATTACTCAATGTTTTCTAAACAAATTTATTCATTATAAAAACAAAAATTCGTGCAAACATGAAACACAGAAATTGGGTCCACTAAATTGCGTCCATATTTGCTCATAACTTCCAGTATCAGTTGTCAATGCTATTAATAAAATGTGCTTATACCATTCTAATATTTGTTTGACGATCTTTATCATAGTGTCACGTCTCATCTGAGTGCCAGATTACGTCGCCAAATGATTTTTTCTGACAGCTCGAGTAATATGAACTTTACTTCAAAAAACATGTTATAATTACAGTAAAATTTGTGCACAAGCCAACCCAAGCGTCTACTAAAATAATTCAAGTAAAGAAGTACTTTGACATACTCCTGTGCTGGCCACCGTGCCATTTTTCACTTTCTGGTTTTGAGCTTAAAGCCATAAGAAGTCAGGGCTCTCATGGCCTGAATCTAATTTCATCCGTTTTCTCGTAACTTGGAAATACTTTAGCGCATAAAAACTCTTTGCACACGTACTTAGCGCCTTCAAGAAT
The DNA here is from genome assembly GCA_002633005.1 of Phoronis australis. Lineage (NCBI taxonomy): Eukaryota > Metazoa > Phoronida > Phoronidae > Phoronis > Phoronis australis. Next base: position 336,993 of record NMRA01000239.1, on the reverse strand, counting down.
GTTAAACAGCAACCAAGGTCTAATCTTTTACTCGAAATCGAACTGTTTCGAAATGTTTGTGATATTTTCCGTTCTTCTTTTACGCGGACTCAAGCATGGGCGGCGCACCATAGGGGGCTATAGCCCCCCACACTTATTTCGGTGTCTCCATGGACTCCATGGGCGGCGCATCATAGGGGGCTGGGGGCTATAGTCCCCTACTCATTTCTGTGCTGCGCCGTCCATATCAAGATAATTACATGTCTTTATTGATCTGTGCTTGAGTATATCAAGGGCTACGCAAACTTGTTTATTCTGTACAGCGGAAAATGTTAAGGATAGTTTCAAGTTCGATTTCGAGTTAAAAGATTAGACCCCGGCACTGATTTTGTTTGCATAATAAGGTAGTGCAGGTGTAGCTCTCATAATGAGATTCCAATAACCACCTTCTGCTTCAGCTATTGCTTTGTGGATTGTCAGTTTCTCTATTAGAAATCCGGAAAAAACTACAAAATCATAGTAGTTGTACAACATCTTACTCGTCTGTCGCTCCACCGGTTTGCGTTATGTGTGATGTTGATGATGGCTTCTGAACGTATAGTCCGTTTTCACATTTCGGGTACCACACGTGCACCTTCTTAACGACTCCATCTTTTAAAGCCAGTTGCCGCCCGCAGCAAAGAGCGTAGGGAAATTTCACTTTTCCCACTTTGTGCCGCAGGCGGCGCTCTTGTCCGGGCTGTTCACAATTCTTCAGCGTGGAAAACGAGTGCATGGACAAATTCGACATTGTTTGTGATGATACATGCGCACTAGAAGGTACGTGTCGATGATAGTTTTCGCATAACGTGAGCCCAAATGCCTCGTTTTTCGGAGTATTGAAACTCATGAAGGGCAAATTATTCGAACCTTGGAGGAGATCCGCTATGATTTCATCGCATTCGTCTCGGCAGCGGTGGCGAAGTTTACCACAAGATGTCGCTTCCTCAAAAACCCCGTAGGATGAGATATTATTAAAGTTGTGCAATAAAATTCCACCTGTCCCCTTTAGTTCGCAGATGCATCTGAAAATAAAAAAAATTCGTCTATTTGAAAATACCCTCATTTTGCATGTTTGTAGTTCCAATTCATCAGAAGCGTACATATCGAGTGTATTGCTTCTCAAGGCCGTGTTATCAAGAGGGCTATTAGACTATTAGAGCACGTCCCCTAGCTGGGCCACACGCCATCAGGGCCACAATCACTGAAAATTATAAGGACAAATAAATAAATTGCCACATAACTGTGATTTAACCCGGCAGTAACAACAGACAGCCTGTTTGAATTTATCACTAGACAAGCATCAGTTCCGTGGCACATCATCCTATAGCATGACGTTGTCATGAATACATGACTATACGAGAAAAGATTGCACCCCGCTTATCATAAACGTCCCTAAATTATAACTCAGCATACCAACCGACTTATTCCTGTAAACGACATTGTGAAACTCGGACTTTGTCAAGATTACCAAACAGTTTCTGTTTTGAAAAACAAAATTCACTCATGTCCGTTTTTTGTAATTTTTATTTCAATACTGATAACAAGTGTGTCGTTTATGCGTGTTCACCAACTCTTTATGCTAATTTGTTTCAATTTTTCACTCACATTTCCTAGGTCAATTGCTCTGGCTGCCAGAGTTTTACCACATTCGAATGATTCCAACATTCCCTTTGTCGTAATCGATAAAGAAAACGGTGTACGCATTTAGCGAATGTGTCTAATTGTATTTGATTAACTGAAATCATTCAGCCTGGTTCTTGTGCTGATCGTTATAAATTTTAAAGCTGCTGGACCCGATTTCGGCGACTAAAACGGTTTAAATTAAAATTAAAACCACTTTTTGCACGTTATACAAAAGTTGAACAGTCACGCGAACTTCATTTGAGATAACATTTCCACAGTTGTTTGGAGCTTTTCCATCGAAATTACTTCCAGTTTCTTAAGTGATTCTGTTTTTGTTGCTTTTTATTTCGCAAAAATGTGCAAGGCCAATGAACCCAAATTGATTTCTCTCATTTAATACGTAACCCAACATGCTAGTGTTCTCTTATGTTCATAAATGGATTTCCCTGGCTATTGAATCACATGACCTTCATGTAACGCCTTACTCGCAATTCACTTAGCCTGCACTTCTGCAGAAGTTCCAGTATCAGGTTATCGAGTTTTCAAAACGGATTTGGCCATTTAGGAAAGCGAACTTTGTTTAAGTTTGAGGCTGACTGCCTTCGCCGACGGAAGCGATTCGAGTTGATTTTTTTATTTATTTTTATTTTTTTGAAGCACCGAGGTATTTCAATCGGTTGTCACGGCAGTCCAGCGCTCGATTTTGTTCCCAAATACTGGATTCTAGTCTGTAGACAGATAACTGCTCTTCGCCGCTTTTTCTCACGTACACGCGGGAAATCAACCCTTGTATGTTTTTCACGTCAGCTTTCATTACAAAGTGCTGGCGTCGGCCATTTTCACATCGACCAGCAATGAAACAGCTGATGAGTTCGCCGCCTCGATTTCAGTTAACTTTGACTACCAGCTCTCGGTAAGAATCGGCGATTTCCAATAAAACACAAAAACAAAGACCTTCCTTCCTATAGCTCTGGTCAAAGCTAGCAACTTTAAGAAGTCGATCCTACAAAAGTCCCTCCCCCCGAAAAAAACGAGTGGTTTCTTTTCGCAAAACCTATTGTGTCTGACAGAGCCAAACGTGTTAAGGTTTCTATGAAAAGTTTTATATTAAGCTATCAAAATGTGTAATGCAAATAGGAAAATCTCTTTGTGTGCGCACACTGCTTCATTGATCATCGAGCTTGTCTCGTTTGCTTTGAGAACATTTTCACAAGAAAGGTCGCAAATGTGTGCAATACAGTGAGGCACGCGCCAGTTGTGACAAATTTACTCTGCAAGTGAGAAAACATTAAATAGAGCTCAAGTTTCTATAAAGACTTGTGTCACAGATCATTTAGCTCTTCTGGGAAAACGTTTCATTTGCATAATGGACTTGGATTAACATTACCTGCCCAGACAGTAATCACTTCTCACCGAGAACACCACAAAAACATTCAAACGTTTACACCTGACACTTGGTTTATAATACACATTTGCTATTTTCTCGCGCTTAATTCTTTAGAGGTTAGCTTCCAATTACACATCTATTGCAAGTGATGATGGAAACCAATTGCTATTGCCAAACGGAAATAGTGGGATTAAGTTGTTTAGGTCAACAGTGGCTGGTTTGTGGGAGCAAGGGGGTCATGCCCCCCTAAAATTCTCCTAGATTACATTTAGCAGTTCCGTGGTGCGAATGTCTGAAGGCCAAAATCCTAGCTAATGCTCTGTCCTGCCCCCCCCCCCCCCAACTCAAAATCTTGGATCCACCCCTAGTAATTCTTTTTACTTTGTTCAGCTCGCACGTAGGAAGAGAATTTCTCTTTCAGTCTTAAGCAATACAAGCGCCTTCGTATGTCTCGCTCATCACATGTAAAACAAAATGTACTCGTCATTCATTTCTGTTAGAACCTTAAGTAAAGTGATAGATAGAACCATCGGAACACCTTGGGTGTGGTCCCAAATTGTTCCTTTGTCAAAATGGAGATGACGTCAGAGCTTCAAAAGAACTGAGAATTCGTTGATTAGGGTATAAATATTGTTATAGCATTTACTACGTAAGCCAACACTGCGTGTATTATGGGTCATTTTAAGCGCCGGCTTTAAGAAGTAATGCACTGTAAGATGTTTGCAAACCCTGAACTCACAACTCGTATAGGTAAAGAACAAGATGAGATCAATTTTACAGCGGTGAGTGGTCTAAAACAAAAGTTCGCTTCTTCGATTAAACACGAGAGTTCATAGTCTCAGTATGATGTACAGCGTCGGATGTTGTCTCGTGCACAGTCCCTCTAGACTGCCCTCACACGCTATCAGTGACGTCATACAGGAGCGGGTCCAGGATTTTTTAAAAAAGAGGTCCAGATCAAAGGTTGACTTAAAAACGGGGTCCAAGTCAAGGATTTGAAAATTCTAGATTTGGTATCATCATGATTAAAATCAAGGCAAAAAGGGACAGTCAGGACATCCTTGAACCCTATGGATCCGCCTATGTCTTAGTGTGAGCCCTGAGAGCCAAGTTACGTCGGATGAACACTTAGGCCAATACAAAATCTCAGAACGTGAATAATTCAATTTTGTTGCGGTGAACCCAGCCACACAAGCAGGATTCCACTCGTCGTGAAGGAGCGTACTCTTCTAGACTTCTAAACACATACACAAAAAATTACGTTCTATATGGTTTTGAAAAGTCTTAAAACCGTTGTAAACCCACCTTCCATAAAAAAACAACTCTGACAGTTTAAACCACTTCCCGTAACGAGATTGGTCTAAAAAAATCCATAGTCAAATTTGAGAGGATTTCAGGGATTCCAGTGAACTACCACTTCGTTATTTCTCAAGATCTGGTTCTACAAATTAGTTTGTCACGGCATTTCATTTTATGCACCGAGGGTCTCAACGGATAACAAAATGACTGTCCTTTGGAAACCCAAATATCTCTTCTCATCTAAGAAAAGAACAAGTTGAGATCAATTTCAGAGCAGCATGGGGTCCAAAAGTTGGTTTCTTGTTGCAAGGAACGTGGGTTTTACACTTTCGTCCTGGGCAACTGCTTGTATCCAATGATCAGTATTCAGACAGTTTTAAACACAAGCTGTGTTCCCATGTACGTCGGAAATCCCAAAAATATTTCAGGGAAAATTGATGGGATTAAATCCGCAAGGGGTCGTGTCCCCAATGATTTCTGCTACGTAACAGAAGGAATACCGGCGGGTTTTTCGTCGCTCCAGTTGTCAGGCATTTACACTGCGACACCTCTAATTGAGAAAACAAACCGCGGTAGCTCATTAGTCCTGGCAAATTTGGTCGAATGAAGACTACTGACAAATCGTGTCCCAATGCAGACATTTTTTAGCTTAAAATTTTAGCGGAAAAATAACTGGATTGCTTTCATTAAATTTCAGATGAGGACGCTACAACTCTGTCAAGCATGTGCTCACTCGGATTTCTTGTCAAAGTCAACCAGAAATGATTTGTGAGAAATAACCTGTGTTCACGAGAAAAGAACGCACTTATTGAGAACGCACCTGGGGCTCAAGAGGTTGGCAGACTGTGTGCCCTAGTTTTACTTCGGAGCGTTGTACGCGTACTCATCACGTCTAGTCAAGACAAGTAACACGTCTGCCACTAACGATGCTTCCTTGGAAGATTAGGTCAAGATTCAAACGCCTACAAAAGCGTGCGTTGTAAACCATTGCTCGTCTCTGAGCAAGACAAGTGAAATAATAATATTACCCGGCATTCCGCATTTTTGATTGTACTTGTCTTAGTTTTCTCCAAAAAGTTCGTAATGCATTTGAAGATTTAGCTCAGATTTCCGTAGTAAGACTTGTGACTGAGACAAAAACTGCAATTAACAACTAAACTAAAATGACACGAATTATACTTGTAAAGCGTAATTAATTACTCTCACATTGTTTTGAGTGCATTAACGTAGATATTGACATTTACTCGTCGCTTTTAACGAACACGGACATAAATTAACGGAATTCAATAAACGCGGCGCAATTACAAGCGTTCAGTCGAAGTTCTGATATCTACACACCGTCTGTTCGAGACTGTTTCCATGGCAATCGATTAGAACTTTATCACCTTGGAAGAGCCTGATGCGATGTAAATGAATACAGAATCTATATAGAGCGCTGTAGCGTCTCATATTACAAAATGAATAGTATGTCAATATATTGCATTGAAATAAATTAGCTGCGGTAAACGAAGTACATAACCAAACTCGTGCTATTTGGCTTTAAAGCCAAGAAAACAATTTCCTCGCTAATGACTTCAATGTTTTATAATAGTCTAAGCATAACTTATACGCAATCTGCTAGATTGTGTAATTTGTCCTTTGACGGAAAGTCATAATCGCTGTGTTTGTGAGCGAATATACCATTTTGAATCTTTTTCTTCGATGCATATTTAAATAGCATTAATATCATGGCTCATCATATGAAACAGACAGCTCAGTTACCATGTACATTGACTGTACTGTGATGGCGGGGCTGTTTTTAGAAATGGCATTCGAGTTTTATTCATGCGTAATCAACTAGGAGATCAGGCAAGACATTAAAGGCGATGACAAAACTATAATATATCCACACGTCTATCATAATCCAAATGTACATCTTGCCAAAGCATGCGCCAAATCCGTACGGAGCCGCGCGTCAATAGTGACAAAAAATACTTCTGATACTGAAAGTATAGTCTACACCTGCAAACAAAATGGCAACCATCAATATGAGCTATATCGAATGCCAGTGCTGGGTTCTAAGTTCTCTGGACTGTTCATAAAACGAATGCGTCCGTGATTTTAACAACGTTTTCCATTATTATGTTAGTAAATGGTAGAAATAAGTAAAATTTTGCGTTCGATTTACTCACTCCATAGGTTTGCCAGCGACATCTGTTCTCGCCAAACTGAAGAATGTGCAGAAGACAACAAAAGTAATCGAACGGATCATCGTGTGTGAAGACTGTTCTCACCACCGTGTGCTAACTCAACTGTTTAGAACAGCGCTTGTCTACGATCGACTGAGAATACAACTGAGCTAGAAATATCAATTGATCACAGTCAACGTTATCTATAGGACATAAATTAGTCATCCCTCGCTTAGTCCATTTCGATGAGCAATAGGGATGCTTCGTTGTTGTCGGTGTCGAATATCTTTTTTGCCGTTGGCGTTCCAAATCAGACAATTGATCGGTGTATTAAGAATTTAATAAAAGCATTGAAGTATAGCGACTGTATCAAGAACTTGTATGTCCTGAAACGGAAAAAAACAAGCCTGGCGACTGTATCACGAACTTGTATGTCCTGAAACGGAAACAAAACAAGCATTACGCCTAGTAATAAGGATATATTATGTTGCCAAACTTATAAGTTTTGTTTATTTTTTTTTATTTTGTTTATTTTGGTGTTGCAACTTCATGAGAAAGACGATGATAATACTTTCATATAGGTTATTCAGGTGCGTTTACATACGCTAAAGGTTTGACTAGTTGAACAGTGGGCGAACGGAGTGGTTGTTACTCATTCAGCTCACCGGACGGAAGTTAGGCTTTTCAGGTGAACAAATAATGAAACCAAACAAACCCACTAGACAGTTGTGGCTATATACGGTGAGCGGTTCGTCATATTTTATTTATCATGACGTCACGCTTTGACCTACGTGACCGACGCTCCCGAGACGGCACTGACTAAACGCCGGGGGCAAATGAACGCATGGTATGGTCGGCTGTGGGGTGCCGTTATAGGAAATTAACCAACTGCAATCAGGTTAACTTTCACGGGGTTTTGGCCCAGTAAAATGACCCCAAGGGTCAATTTGTCCGCGAGTAATCAAGATAACGAAGTCCGATGTGAGTACCGTGGAGATGATCGGCCAAAAGGCCCGTTCTTCAAATGCCTCGGAGATAAGTGGCAGTAACGTTTAACTTTCGGATTTCCAAGAAGAGGAAATCATGAGAAAACTGGAGCTCCCGAGAAGCGACTGACCACGAGCGGGGACAGACCGCGGTCTTGTGGCGGTTGCACCAACGTCGGGGAGGGGGGTGTTCCGCCCATGGTGTGATTCCCCGACACTTCCGAACTAGCCGACGGTTGAAAGAGAATTTAGGCCAGCGAGAAAGCGACCGCGGGTCATTTTATTATTGAAAAACAATCCGTATGGCCAGTGCAGAATGCAAAAGTATTCCAAAAAAAAAAATCTATGCGTATTTTGTAAATTCAACGCCATTTAATAATTCCAATCCTTTTTAAAACAAAAATAAATCCTACTTTGAAAATTCAATCAAGAGCCCGCGATGCTGGCTGCCCAGCACGATCGGTGCGCATGAGTGTGCCTGGACTACTGTCGCAACGGACCACACCTCAAACCGGGTCGGACATTGAGAATCCGAACATGCATTTAAAAAACGAAATGAAATCAAATGGTTTCTTGATCGTCAGACCTGACCCTGTTTCTATCTTCGTTGCCACGAGAGAGCGTGCATTTCTCCCTCTTGAATCCTTTTGCGAATATTTTGAAATTTGTGGCCGGAGTATTGGTCTGAGCCGGGATGTATATAATACGATCTAAGGATTTTCGACTGTGAACTGCAATACGATAAATACAGAAGCCGTTCCAAGAAGGTTTCAGCAAGTCTTTATTAATTCGCACTGTCTGAATTAATAAATAGGCTATGCAAACTAGTCGCACAGTTTCATTATTGACAAGAAAATGATAACATTCTGTTGTCAACAGGTAATTGCTAGGTAGGTTGTGAACTTCAAAGACGTGGTTTCTTCAGTAACAGGTCTTTCGATTTACTGTAGAAAGAAGACTGGTTAGTGAAAAAGGCGTAATCTTTTCCAGAACACCGCTGTCGCCTGATCGTTTGACTTCACTAGCGCTCGTGTCCCGGAGTTTTCACTATTTCTTGGCAACAGATCCACTGATCTCCAAACTGTTAGTGTTATTTCCGTCAGCATTAGCCTAGTAGGAGAATAATCACGTGACAGGATTTTCCTTTCGTTTTTTAGTTATTTATTGATCGCTAAAACTAGAGGACTGCGGCCACATCTGTTTTTAAATGCCGAGGAATAAATGTGATGAAAAACAAAAATGAAGACAAACATATTTTATACCTATATTCAGCATGTATAATACAACTGGAATATCAGGTTAATTTAAACTCGTAAAAATGAAAAAAGATTTATTTTAGATTAGTATTTCTAGAAAATTCAAAGTTGTTTTTTATGTTTCATATTTTGTAAAGTTTTGGTTGTCCTTCAAAACACTATTAAAATGGTTACAGAAAAGTATGTAATTTCGTAGATGGAACAATACAAAACATGAACGAAGACCGCACAACAGCGAGACAGTGCCGGAAGGGGTTATGTAACTTCTCTATCCCCGACACTGAAAGGAACTGCGTGGTTCGGTGTAACGGGCATACCTATTAAATCATCAGCTAACGGTAGACGGTCGGGTGACGAAGAGAATTATGGAGCGCCTCGAGAAAACGCTAGTTTTTATAACATCACCTTGTGAAAATACAGAGGCAATTTTATTTTTAGCCATCTTTTAATCAAAGATAATACCACACAAACCGGAGAAAAATAAAAAATGTCTAGTTTAAGAAACCTAACGTATCTTTGGTCCTTACACTAGATTTCAGATTTCGTTCAGAAGAACACTCGTGGCCCGCACTGGCTTCAGCCAGTGAAACGTAAAATTCCGAAAAATCAAAACATGCGCACAGGTTTGAAAGGATTTCATAAAATTGGCCAAATTATGACGCTTGAGAACTTCGTGTCGCTCCTGACTCATACTACAGCTTTCCACCCCCTCACGCTCATCGTAAGTTACGAACCCAGGCTTCTAAAGGTTTCAGTCTTAGGCCGCAAAGAGAGTCTGTGCTCGAGACTGACGCTATCAGTACTCTGGTACCCGCGGTAAACTCTGTCACGGGTACCAGCGAAACGCGATCGGTAAAATTTAGTTATTCAATTGGACGCCAGGTGTCACGTATGGGAAATCACAGTCATGGAAAACCAAACGCAAAGGGACTGCGTTTGCAGTTGGGTAATTCCTTGAAAGTTGGTAATTAAATGGACGACGATAACATTACTAAACAGGTAAAACATATGTATTGCATTTCCCCCATTCAATGGGCTAAGTTATTGCTATAGAGGGTCACCTTGGGACTCGGAGTCGGAGGCCGTCGATGTCTCTAATTCCTTCCAACTCGAACATTGGCCGTAATCTAACTTTTTTTGAGCAGCCCTGGTTCAGTTGCTCAAATTGGCAAACTGACCATTTTACACTGCTTACGCCTGGACATATGACGTCACATCCCCTGGCACTTGTAAAAACATCGGCAACCTACTAAGGTGTACCTCTTTGCGCAAAATTGTCATGATACAGAAGCAACATGACTGATGGTTTATTCAGGCACATTCGTCGAATAGCTTCTGGCGTATGAAGCCTGAAGGCTCTTTGGGAGCATCACTTAGCTGTAGAAACAGTGGCAGTGTCTAATATGGCCATGTTCACCCCATATGCTCCTCCCCCCAACTCATATGCCAGAATTAAGCTTTGCAGCGAATTCTTCCTTGCACTGAAATCTTTAAAGTCATATTACTGATGACATGAATCCTATGGAAACATTTTAGTTGAAATTCTGTTCGTTCATCTTATCCACATGGAATCGTCCACAAAATGACTTTTGTTTTCTTGCACCTAGATGGTCTTCTGTACTTATAGGCGGACGAGGTGGAGGCCTTGTCATCCATATATGGAGATGATTGGCGGATAGTGGATGAAGCTGAGCGCACTTACTGCATTCACATCAAACATGATGAGAATTGTGACACAGGCATCAACTTACAGGTGGTCTTACTGAGCGCTTTTATGGAGGTCAGAGGTCAACTCTCTGTCCTTGATGAGGTCAGAGGTTAAAAGGATTTGAAACAGTCTTCTCAGTGTCGCTGTGAAAGTATAGAATTCTGCAGTACAGCAACTCTGAGAATTTGCTAGTCTTTTGTTGATTTAATGTAAGTTGTTGATTTATTGTTGTTCAATGATGAGTTTAAGAAAAAGAAGCACCAAAGACATTGTTCTTTTAAATGAAGGAAATGTCGTTTTTTTTTCAAATGAGGAAGCACATCTTCTTTTACTGAAGGTGCTCTGAAGTTTTTTGAAATTAACTTAACATTTGTTCAATTCAATTTGAACTTTTTCTTCTTTTGTAGGTGACTTTCCCTCCTGGTTACCCTAGTAACTCACCACCCCTCTATCAGCTCAAGTAAGTGCTCCTTTCACAACATACTAGACAATAATTCATAGCTGAATCTACCACAATGGGTAATGCACACTCTAGATGTACGTTTTATTGCCGGTAGATTTTTTGTGTGTGACCTCTGACCCACCTCTGCCCAAGTAAGGAGTATGTAACCACACCTGCCCCTTTCGCATGTGCTTCCAAAATTTAATTTGGTTATGCCTATTGAGCGTCTTCAAATATTGACAGAAACAAATATTTCATGGGCCACATTACTTTGAAACTTGTAAGTACAAAGTATTATTGTCAGAAAGCTGTGCACAAAGAGAGGTCAGCATCTACATTCACGCAGTTTTTCAAAACTTTTCATTATGTTCATTTTTGGCCATAATGTGAGGATAAAAGTGACGATGGAAGTTTCATAAAATTCCATCTTTATTACTAGTACCCGACGTTTCACAACTTCCACTGAGAGAATGCAAATACACACAACATGCAAAACAACTGGCAAAAATTATGAATACTATGTGAATACCTGACAGGATGTCATAGGAAGACTATATTGAGTTGGGGTTAGTGTTATAACTGTATTACATTTGTGGTTTGAAGAAGTTTTATTTCGATTAATTTCATTTTCAGAGAAAAGATTCATTAGATTTTTTTAAGTAAATTACTTTGAATTGACCAAAAAATTAAACATTTCCTTTACAGAAAAATAGGCATTACTTATAAATTAAAGAGTCAAAACATTTTTCTTTACTTTTTTCAAGTTTTGAATGATTTCTATTTGCAGACTTTAAAAGGGAACATGGAAAAACAAATAAGTCATCCCCCCAGTAATCTTGTCTTCCACTTGACCACTTATTCATTATTTTTCTGTAGTGCTCCATGGCTGAGAGGAGATGATAGACGCGAAATACAGAACTCTCTTGAAGACATATACAGGTAAGCATGGTCATTTTGCAAAACATTATTCAATACCAAAATAACTATTATTAATCTTCAAAGTCATGACTGGTCGGATTCTCTAAACACTAAAAGACATCCATGGGTACTTCAAATTTTTGTTGAAACTCAAAAAGCTGTGGAATACTCAATAAGAACTAGGTAATTTTGTTCAGTGCTGAAGTATGCCTGTAAGGTAACAAGGAGTTTGTATTTTCTCTATAAACAAAAAACAAAAATATTCGAATTCTCCTTTTAAACAGTTTATGACACCAACAAAGAGCAGATGTAGCATCTGACTTTATATCTTATTTTATTTATACTTGAGTGATTTGTAAATATGTCTATTTTGTTTCTCATTTAATTAGTGTTATGCCTCAATTTATTTTTCCTTCCATTTCAGTGAGAATGTTGGTGAGAGTATTACCTACTTGTGGGTTGAAGCTATTCGATCTTTCTTACAAAATATTACAGAGCAAGGTAAATTGACCTATTTTATAACTAAATAAGAAGTTTAGGGTTGGCTTACACATGGGCAGATATGTCACACAGTGGTGCTAAAGTGTTTGACTGTTATAAAAACTGATTTAATTGCACAACTTAGAAAGGCATTTTTGTTGAAAGCCTTTGCAGCTGTCAACTATAGAATTATAAGTGGTTGTACACAACAGTGCATGGCTTATGTGATCAGTATAGACCCATGAGCAAACTCTGCTATACATTTAAACTACTAGCCTTCTTCCTATTGTTGCAACCTGTGAATGTACTCCTGACTGTCCAAGTGATGTTCGTCACATTCAATTTAATCAGTCTTCAGGATACCATGAGAAAATGTTTTCATTTTTGTGTACCCACATATACATTATATACATGTGTGGATTCTTGTCCATCATCTCTGTCGTGCACTCTGTGACCTTTGTAAGGTGTCTGCCGCAGTATCTCCTGAACCATGAGCAGGATCTCGCTCAAATTCACCAAGTGTATACCTATGAATGTGGCAGCAGATGTCAACTTCTTTTGGACAATGTGCCTCATGGCAATTTTATTTTTGTTACAGTTTCATCTGTATCTTTGGAGTTCCTGAACAGTTTTAATGAAATCTGGCAAATAGGTTTCGATTAAGAAGACTGCGGGGCCTTCCCATTTTCAGACTGATTTGACATATTCTGCACCACCTGGTGGCCATATTTATGGTACTGATAAGCATCCCTAACAGCATTCCGTTTGGATGTGTTCCAATACTTCGCGTTGCTCATGTTAAATATTTCATTTAATATTATTAACAAGACTACGCTTAGCATGTCTACTTGCCAAATGGGACCTGGCAAAATTCCTAGGTCGCCAAATGGCAACTGAGGTCACCAAAAAGGCGCGTTGTTCACAAGAGCCAGAAATGAAATAAACATGATACCAGAGCCAGAGAACTCGGCACCAAGGCTGCCTGTGTGACGTTTTTTAGTCGAAAGAAAATTGGAAGTATTCCACGTGCTTGTGTGCATGTGTGTGGCGACTTCGTGGCGGCTTGGGATTTTTATGGGGTCGCCAAAAAAATTTGAAATCGCAAGTGGAGCTTTGATTAATCCATTTTGTTACCATTAACACTTCATTATCACTGTCATGTCTGTAGGTACGCCATCTGGTGGAGTGAATGAGAATGACTGCAGTTTAGGTGATGAGATAGATCCAGCCGTGTTACTGGCCAGTTGTGAGTTAAGCCTGTCGCGTGAGGAGTGCCAAGAGGGTAAGAGAACGTTCTGTTGAACTAGGCCAGCCATGTGTCGGCTAATAGCCATCAAAGTTTGCCAAAAACACATTTGGCACTATGACGTACAACTAAGGACTTCTGTTGAATATGTTAAGCTGCGATATCAGCAGTCAAGACTTGTAATACAATTATTCCATGCATTGGAATTAACAGCTTCAGACGCCTCTCTGTCTCTCATGCATGTACATGTAGTATGTGGGCACATATTGCTCTGTTCAGCATCTGCTGCTGTATCTCCTAAACCCCTTGGAGGATCTTTAATAACAAATTTGAATGATGTAGTCCTATTTAACAGATGACTACTCCCATGCCAAGTTGTGGCAATTCGTTTTTTTTTTTTGCTTTTGCCTCCATATCTCCCATGGCATTCGGTAGATCTTTACGCGATTTNAGGGAGTGAAAAAGTCGGAGCTTTTTGCAAGTTGCATTTTTGTTTCAGTTTTTGATTCTGTGCGGATTGTTTATAAAATTTACTAAAATTACCCACCATCAAACATTTATGGCCCAATGAAACAACAACGACCTGTAAATTTTTATTTTTTTGAAGTACGACCACCAGCCATTTTGAATTTAAATCAAACGCAACCACCCATAAATTTTTATTTCAGTTGCCTTCCCCCCCCCCCTCCCACACAGATTGTGCTGGAACGGCCCTCAACAGTGTATGCCTATAATGTGCTCAATATAGATTCATGAGCAAACTCTGCTATACATTTAGACTACTAGCCACCTTCCTATTGTTGCAAACTGTGAATGTACTCCTGACTGTCCAAGTGAGGTTTGTCACATTCAATTTAATCAGTCTTCAGGATACCATGAGAAAATGTTTTCATTTTTGTGTACCCACATATACATATACATGTGTGGATTCTTGTCCATCATCTCTGTCGTGCACTCTGTGACCTTTGTAAGGTGTCTGCTGCAGTATCTCCTGAACCATGCGCAGGATCTCGCTCAAGTTCACCAAGTGTATTCCTATGAATGTGGCAGCAGATGTCAACTTCTTTTGGACAATGTGCCTCATGGCAATTTTATTTTTGTTACAGTTTCATCTGTATCTTTGGAGTTCCTGAACAGTTTTAATGAAATCTGGCAAATAGGTTTCGATTAAGAAGACAGCGGGGCCTTCCCATTTTCAGACTGATTTGACATATTCTGCACCACCTGGTGGCCATATTTATGGTACTAATAAGCATCCCTAACAGCATTCCGTTTGGATGTGTTCCAATACTTTGCGTTGCTCATGTTAAATATTTCATTTAATATCATTAACAAGGCTCTACGCTTAGCATGTCTACTAGCCAAATGTGACCTGGCAAAATTCCTAGGTCGCCAAATGGCAACTGAGGTCACCAAAAGGGCACGTTGTTGACAACAGCCAGAAATGAAATAAACATGATACCAGAGCCAGAGAACTCTGCACCCAAGACCGCCTGTGTGACGTTTTTTAGTCGAAAGAAAATTGGAAGTATTCCACGTGCTTGTATGCATGTATGTGGCGACTTCATGGCGTCTTGGAATTTTTACCGGGTCGCCAAACAAAATTTGAAGTCGCGAGTGGAGCTTTGATCAATCCATTTTGTTACCATTAACACTTCATTATCACTGTCATGTCTGTAGGTACGCCATCTGGTGGAGTGAATGAGAATGACTGCAGTTTAGGTGATGAGATAGATCCAGCCATGTTACTGGCCAGTTGTGAGTTAAGCCTGTCGCGTGAGGAGTGCCAAGAGGGTAAGAGAAAGTTCTGTTGAACTAAGCCAGCCATGTGTCGGCTAATAGCCATCAAAGTCTGCCAAAACACATTTGGCACTATGACGTACAACTAAGGACTTCTGTTGAATATGTTAAGCTGCGATATCAGCAGTCAAGACTTGTAATACAATTATCCCATGCATTGGAATTAACAGCTTCAGACTTTCTCTGTCTTTCATGCACGTACATGTAGTATGTGGGCACATATTGCTCTGTTCAGCATCTGCTGCTGTATCTCCTAAACCCCTTGGAAGATCTTTAATAACAAATTTGAATGATGTAGTCCTATGAAGTAGATGACTACTCCCATGCCAAGTTGTGGCAATTCGTTTTTTTTTTGCTTTTCTTTCCATATCTCCCATGGCATTAACTATCTTTACGCGATTTGGAAGATGTGCTCCTATCACAGAGATTTGTTGCACTGAGCTGACTACTACTGCACCACTTAATAGTAGTGTACACCTTTCTATGAACCAAACAGTTTGAATGATTGTCATTTGATTTGAGAGATATGTTTCAATTGCCAAGAGTGTCGCTGACATGAATTTTCGGAGGCATTCGAATACTGCTATGCCCCCCTAGTGGCAGTTTTAGTTGTAAACGCCTGCGTTCATTTCTACCAAGGTGTGTAAGGGATCGTCATGGAATGTGGTAAGTGTATTCTTGTAACAAGTGCACGGCTCATGTGAACAGCACTTTTGGTTTGTGTAGGTAATATGACTATTATCTTGGGATGTCATTTATTGTACAGTGACAAGTGTTGAATGTTTTGGTTTAATTTTGCCATCATTGCCTTATTTCATTTCCAGTTTTCTGTGGTTATTTTGTGCTCAGAATGGAGCTCATGGGTGTTAGTTTTGGTTCAATAAACCTGCCCACTTCTTCTGTATTTTAACGCAGTTTGAAGTTGGCCATTTCTAACCTATCAATATAGCTTTAATGTACTTGTTAGCAGACATGCTTCACATTCATAACGTGTAAAATTAATTTCATCCAGGCAATTGCAAAATTTTTGAATTTCAAAGATTACCCCATCTTAATCATGAATCACCAATAATTTGTCACCGTGATCATTTCTGTTGATCCTAGACATCGAGTGTCCCGAGGTGTACCATGGCGATACTTTAGCTGACAGGCGCAGTGTGTTTCAACCACATGCAGCCACAGTCTCCAATAAGACTCAGGTATGGATGACATTTAAGTGGAGTATCGCAAATGGCATTACAGTAAAAATTCTCCAATTTAGGAAAGTGAAACAATTTAGTATTTTGCTCAAAGTCCGAGCTTGTCCCAAATTCTAGTCGAAAGCTCAGCGGACTAGAGCATCTGCAAGGTTAGCAGAAAATCCTGGTTTCGAACCCCAGTTGGGACAGAGATCTTTTCACTCGTAAATATAGGTCACGTGATGTGGCCAACATATGGCATTTAAGACAACTTTATACAATATCAATGCAGTGATTTATAACAGCACAATTATGTACTCACCAAATATGTCTGTACATCAGTTGGATTAGCCATGTTTCACTACACTGTTGCAAACTGACAATGTTTTGCATAATTGATGTTTCAACCTGTCTTGGTACATTGTGAAAACAATAATTTAGTCAATGGTTAATATAAATGCATACAACGTTTTGTTTCGAGCTCTTTCTGTGCGCATTAGACTTGTAATAATGCTAAGAATCTATTGAATTTTACAGGTGAAGAAGGTGCTAGATAAATTGTGCGAGAACAAGAAAATTGCTAATGCCACCCATAATATCTATGCATACAGGTGAGCAGTGTGAAACTAGACTATGATAAGCAATATTTCTGAATTGTACTACAATCAAATGGTGCAATCTCTGCCAAGCCATGTGGAAATCAATACTTCAAAATTTTAGCATAATTGGCGTGATCTTTGAATCTGATTGAAGTAGAGATATTGTCTTTTAAAAGGGTTCATTTAGTACCATCTTATTACATAAGGCCAGGTCAAGGTGCGAAAAAATATGACAGTACGTTTACTGACCTTTGGGTGTTCAGTTTATTACGCAATATACCTTATGTTATTTTTGATTATGCATGGTGTTTGTAATTAATTTGTACAAAATCAAGTCAATGTCAAATACTTGGACACAGTTCAGTGATAAGAATTTTCTTTTTGTGACGGCTAGGCTATGCTTTTGATCTGCTCTATCTTGCATTTCAGGATAGCTGAAGGTAACAAGGGCACTCTACTCACTGGTTGTTATGACGATGGGGAGACACACGCTGGTTCCCGAATGCTGCATTTGTTAACTGTACGTGTTATTTGATTGTTTTTGGTCTTTTTTATGCCATTCATTTTCATAAATAATTCGTCTGCTTTTTGATGAAATTCGGTATTAAAGCAACGTTCCAGTGTTCATCCTTTGTATCGCTCGGAAGGTATTTTGGTGCAACCTCGTGGGTTTTTTTCCACTTAGAATCAAAGACCAGTCAGAACGGTGTTGCTCTGCTTCACGTGGCACTAAAAACAATTTGAACATTCTGTTCCAAGAATATTTTCAGACTTATATTCATCAGGTGACATGATTTGTTCCCAGGTGGCGTCATTTGTTTACCAGACTTAAAAATGTAATTTCAATAATCATTTCCATGCCAGTTTAATAATTGCATATTTAATATACAAAAGTCAGTTTGTGATACAGAGGTTACCATGAAGGTGTAAACCTTTTTTGCTGCAGATACTGGATGTTGTCAACGTCATGGTGGTAGTCACGCGATGGTATGGCGGCGTCCACTTAGGACCGGACAGATTCAAGCATATTAACAACTGCACCAGAACAATACTGGACCAGTGTGGATATCTGACTAGTACCAAGGTAACTGTCTGATGTGTTATTGGTGATTGTCATAAGTTGTGGATGGATATTGACTCAAGATGGTTTAGCAAGCATATAGTGTCGCTATGTCCCATGTTGACTGTTCTCAACCGGTATACATGTATTACTCATCTTAGAAATTATTTTTTGGTTTGGAAAGAACTGAATGTTCATTATAGCTCAAGATCAGGATCAATAACTTGAATAGACCCCACTCACTAGTTATTTTGTTAGTCATGCATGGTCGTCTACAAACTGTCAGTTTTTCACAAGCCAGAAATAACTTCTAATCTAAGAAACAAACAGAAACCTGAAGTTGCATTAAATCGAAATAAGGTACTACAGTTTGATAGTTGCTCAAAATCTTTAATAACATTTTTGCCTTGTTTATTTACCTTCTTATAGTCAGCCATTAAAATTGCTACATTTTGATGGTTATATCTCATCATCTAATATTGCCACCCAATGTTGATGGACTGATCAAACTGTGCTCATTTAAGCTTTCCTATGGCTTTGCATGTTTGCATGTTTCCACTTGAATTTCACTAATTAATAACCAGAAGGAGACCAGTTTTCAATATAATTTTATAAACCGTGTCCCAGCAAAAAGCTCCCTTTGTCATTAGTCCCTTGCAGCACCACGTCACTAAACATGCTCATACGTCTCAACCTGTTGCCCATTTTAATAATATTATACTTCTTCAGACACAGTGATTGCAAGTGTTATAATTGAACTGATTTTGCCCTGGGTTGTTCAGTGTTTGCGATCACCTGAAATGCTTTGGGGGTAGTTACTGTACTGTTACGCGTCGATGCCCAGGGGACCTACATTGATGAGCTGAAAATCAGACGGTGTACATTTTGCTGAGCTTGGCCATTTAAACAAAAATTTTGAGATGTTGGGCGTAAAGTCAAATGAGTACAGTATTTATGCTAAACTTACATTTGTAATAAACTGTTACTGGATTTAAGGTGGATAAAAATTTTTTTCCAGGGAGACAAGAAAACAGGTCATAAAACGAGCAAGAAAAGGTAACGGTGTGACTGGCAGCTGCAAAATCATTAAATGAATGGTCAAGTTACAAAAAAGCATTATTTTGTGACTAGTCTTAGCTAAAATTGTTTTTCCAATAGTTGCTTTGTTCCATTATGTGCCATGATTGTTTTAATGTGTATGTGCTAATTTATTGGTTTTACACTACGCAATTATTTTAAGATAATTATTACATGAATTATTCAATATTGTAAAACTTTACAATGTAGGTTATTAAACATGTTTAATGCAGTTTCAAGTGTACGTTATGGAGTTTTAACTGTGTTTTATGATGAAAGTTTTACAAGCAATTGTTATGGGTATATTTACATGTAAATAGTTGCAATTAATTATACAAAATGAATTCAATGTGTGTTGGGAGTGCTTTATTATTATATGGTCTGTAAAGAATAAACTAAGGTTATGACTAACACTTTTGTATTGAGAAGTCTGAAATGTCACTCAGCAATTAAAACTGTATAAACCTACCTTCCGTCAAACAACTTATTTTGATTTTAACCAATCACCACTTTGATAACTGGTCCCACAGGCCCTTGAATCTGTCTATTCCTCATATCCACCACTGCCATCAACATGATAAAACATGTTTCTCACATGGTTGCCAGTCACTGGGAAATTTGTGTGCCTGTGACTGGTCCCGTCTCGTCACTTAATCAGATTAGGGCCACCTTCTGGTCTCGGGAAAAACCAACAGCTTGTTTTAGCTGGGTTTGAGAGCCATCTCCATAAGTTGGCTCTCATGCTAGGTCATGTGTTGTGCCAAGTGACATGACTGCAACATGTTCACAAGATTTCGACGAATGGGTCAGATGTCATCTCCCTATTATCAGGGATTGGTCATCTCTTCCTGATATTATTTATGAGGCCAGTCTCAACAGACTTAACAGATTATTATATCAGAACCTCAGTGAAACCTCAAACATGACTGCTTTGGCAGCAGGGATTATTTTGACAAATTCTTCATTATTTGCTGTTTTTGCTCGTTCAAACTTCTATTAAATTTCAGTGTATAATTGAAAAGGGTATAGTTTTGTCACTTCACTGCTCGTTTTTGACAATTTAAAACACAACAAATCACAGATGTGACATGTTTATTATATGTAAGCCTTGACCTCATCACACAACTTACACTTACAACTTTACAATGATAAAAGCTCAGCTCTTAGCACTGTTGCTCTTAAGGTCAGACTTAGCAGTGTAAATGAAAAACAGGATATAAAGGTTATAAAAAATTCAAAATGATAATTGAATATGGAGCGCAAGGCTTTAAAATCACATGGATCGTACAAGGAATTCCCGTAGATAAGCCCATGGGCGTGTATTCAGCATAATTTTCCGAATAAACGCCCATGGGCGTTTCATCAGGTGGGCTCTACGGAAAACCCCGCTAACCTTGAAACAAGCAAACTTCTCTTGCATTGTCATCATTTTCGTTAGCGAATTTCAGCGCACACCACTCAGGTCAGTGCAGTGACAAAATGTAGCTCGTTTTCATTCTGACCAGTGTTGCAGATGTTACAATTAATGCTCTCACTCTTTGGATGACATGCTTTTGCAACAAATCAAGCATGATTTTACTCGTTACTGGGAGTTTAAACAGTACAGATATTCCTCACACAGTAGTTCCATGTTGATAGTACAATAAAATTAATATTTATTCAAATTATTAATTACATAGTGCCAATTTTGAACATCACAGTCAACTAGTCTCGGACGAACTTCTGATAGGAATAAATTGGTAATACCAATAATGAAATTGTGACCATAGTAAAGCCAAGATTCATGACAGTCCCAGAATACATAAGAGTCCCTGACATTTGCACAAATATAAATAATCCACATTTGTCGCTTGGTCATTCAGTTGGAGCCAAGGCTTGAGGTACTGTGAGGCCAGCAGGGCCTTGAAAGTGAAATCTGTAAGATACAAAATACAACAGCCATACAAAACTTGTTACTTGCCAAGCTGGCCATCACGATACGAATGAGGCAAATGAATTTATAGTAACTTACAGTTACTACAAAAGTAATGAAGTAAGACAAAAACTAGCGTAACTGATTGTGGTCTTTTTTTGAAAATTGGTGGGGTATTTTTTGGTTGTCAGGATTTCCGAAAAGAAAGTCACCTGATGCCAGTCGAAATGAGTCTGAATCATTTTTGTTTTTCTTACCCAGCACCATCTATGTCAGCTTTGAGGGGCAGGTTTCATGATGAGTGGGGTGAAGACCAAAACCAGTTCCGCTATTTTTGGTATTACTTTGGTGTTGCAGGAAGGTGTGGAAACAACTATGCTCCCTACACTGGTCATCAAAACTGTTACAAATGTATTACGCCTTCATAACATTTCCATCTTTCGCTTGATGCTATAAATTGTCAATTTCTACAGTCCTGTTATTTAAGACCAACAAAACTGCACTTGCACAATTGTTATCAAAAACCCTTAAGGTTACTGTGTATTAAGAGTGCAGTAGTCGGTACATACCACAGAAGAGGGCGCTCAAACACAGTCTTGCATAGGAGACCACTTTTATATTTATTGAGAACCCAAGAAGCAGTAAGTCGAATCATGAACAGAGTAATTAGTATAAATAAATAACAAAATCGTGGACTGCAAGGTCAGCATTGATTTGTTTAATAGGTGCACACCTGTGAAAAGTATTAGATTAAGGCATCTTTCCGTAATAAAATTGGGTCCCACCTTGTTCCTTAATAACATTAGAAATGATTTCTAGGCTTAAGAAAACTGACAAACTGGTATTGATTAAGACAAGACCTGTTGAAGTTACTTATCATATCGTGGATAACTTTCAGTTGTCTATGCAGTACAACCACCTGGGAAATTCAAGACAATTGAATCAGTGCTCGGCACTTAGCTAGACGCCAAATGACACTTGGCAAAAATCCCAGGTTGACAATCAAAATCTGAGTCGCCAAAACTGATGTCAACTCAAAAAAGTGCGTGCGCCGTTCCCCGTTCTCAGAAACTTACGCATACCTCTTCGATTTCTCCTCATAAAGGATAACAAGTACCATTCATTCTCTAACTGAAATCCTCTAGCCAACTAAGATAGAACACATACACTGGAGGCGCGTGTTTCACCGGTCTTGCCTGATTTTTGCCACACAATTCAGACTTCACTTTATTTACTTCCTGTTGTAATTTAAGCGTGTTTGATGTGTGCTGACTGCTGTGGTGGAAAATGCACTGATTTCACAAAATAAAAGGAACAATTGTGAACCAAAGGTAATAAATCTAGGAAAACTTCTTAAAGCTTGAAAGTCAACACAAACTTTGAGGTGAAATTTTGCAATGGCAACTTCGTGGCGACTTGATTTTTCCCAGGTCGCCAAGCGCAATCTGACGTCGCATTGGCAACACGCAGGTCGCCAAATCAATTCAAACAAAGGATAAGATTGCGACGACATTGCTCTAGAAAAGCAAACATGGCTGTAAAGAGAGAGTTGGTTGTTTTAACACCAGTATGTTGTTAATAGTGGCATTAAAATCCTTGTGCTCTCTAGAAAAATAATTATTTAGTCATACCCTAAGCGGTAGGTAGCCGGTGTTTCTTCAATATTGAATTCAGCCACAGGAACACCTCGCTGTGCCACCTGGGGAGCAAACATGGCAGCTGGGTAGACAACAGCAGACGTGCCAATCTAGAAAACACAAAAACCTTTGGACCGCCAATGCATAACACTCGTCTGAAAATAAAATTTAAATCTTGCAAGATAATCTCAGGACACTACTTCAATTCCTGCCCACTGAAGTGCCATTAGTGTAAACTCTACACGTTTTGCAAACTAAGTCTTCGGTGCTAATATCAAAGCACACGTGCACACACAACAGGCTTTTAAAACGTAATACTGCTCGTGACAATACATTGTTGGTCATACACAAACTGAGCTGAACTAGAAGAAAAATTACCGTAATTCTCCACTTATTTGCCAATATGGCATGTAAACTGAGACTTCTCATCAGGCCAGATTGAAAGACTTGCTTTGGTCATAATAAACATGAGACTGTGCATGCTTCCAAGCGCCTAAAGTCAGAAATCTGATTTCAAATAAAGCAAGTTTGAAACAGTTCACCTTGCCAAAAACACTGCCCACGTCACGACATCTATCCTCAAAACAGTACAAACACAGAAAACACCACCCGAAACATGAAATCTATCCTTCACACAATACAATCACAGAAAACTTATTTTACAAATTACTCATTATTTCCTCTAACAAATGTAAATCAGGCTCCACAATATCACAACATGGATATGGCCCTAAAATGGTGACCCAAGTTGTGAGCCCAGGATGAGCTCCATAATTTTGCTTTCCAAAAATCATTTTCCGACAGTTGACTAGGCACTGAATTTCACAATACATTGTTACGCAAGTCGTCTCATTTACATGTTATTCTTTAAGCTTAAATTTGTGCTTGGAATTTGTTCGCTTGTTGTTGGATCTTGTCACAACAACCTATTACTTAATACATACCACCAAACACAAGTCACACGTTTCCAACAGTTCTGCGCTCTGTCTCATCACTTCGGTGTCTAAACTCTCTCCAAACCAAACTACATGAGGTCGCAGTAAGCCTCCACATCCAGACCGCGTACACCTGGTGTAATACGATATTTATTGTCTAAGCTGGTCACATAGCCATAACTTCAGCACAAAAATCATAAAGCATAGAAACTGCTGTGTGAAATATAACAGTGAATTACAGTAAAGTTTGCTTTAAGATTCCAAGGGACTTCAATCTACATATTTTCGGCCCATTTTACCTTATCTACTTCTGAATAATTTTACTTGTCACAGAACATAACTTTATATGTCCAATTATCAAAACCCAAAAAATTGCGTTAATCACTGAACTTGTGAAACGTAAACAATCTGTTTTGAAGAGGCGGTCACAAAAAACAACCTCGCAAATATCACATGACCAACTGTTGTGTAACCCACAATCCCACGGTGAGCTAGTTGTTTTTGGCCAAGGTAAGATTATGCTCCATGTGACCTGGCATTAGATCTGGGTAAGAATCAAAGGGCATGCTGTGCTTGTTGGTACAAATTTCCTTGCTATTTCATGACAAATGTACATATTTTTTGGGAATCTTAACATGGAATCATTCTTGAGGTTATTAAGAAATGGGGGGGGAATTAGCAACTACAACCAAAAATTTCATTTTAAGAAATGAAAGTCATTGATAATCTTTAATTTGTCCTGCCAGTGCGATCCTAACAGTAAAAGTGAAATCCAACTTTGAAGGGCTAAGGTCACGAACAAGAATCACCCCTTCACAAAATTTTGCAAAAATTGACTTGTGCACATTGCAACTTATGCAATTTCTACAGACTGTAGTTTCCTGTGCAGCCGTTGACCACAACATGTTGCTTCTAAAACATGGCATTACACAACTGTTACCTTGGCAACTGGTCTGTTGGAATCCTAGCATCAGTGGATTCAGGGTCAGGAGCACTGGCAAAATTAGAATAAATTGAAACAGATATTATTCATCATAAAATGTATGCACTAACACACTGATAAAACTCCAAACAACAGCATAACAGAACATTCAAAACCATCATGCTGTTGCGTGTTGATGTTATGTTTACCCGTTTGTCAGCTATGAATGATGTACCCTGGCAGTACATAACTGCTGAATTGAGAGACATGAATTACAATGTGGAAAACATACACCAAAAAACAATTAATACACTTCCACCTAACTGTATTTTATTAAAGGTCCATGTTATCAATCCAAGTCATAGATTTTTGCAAACAGTTCATGCACTGGCTGATCACCATGGTCATTAACTCAACACAGTTGTTATGGAGTTATGATCAAATTTATGACTGTTGGAAATGTTTTCATGTAAAAAACCTAGTATGTAGGCAACAGTCAAGGGTGTTAGCACAATCATGTGTTGGCAATGACGTTTTCCCATTCAGTGACTTTACCAGATGAAGGGGGTTCTGAGCGTGTGATAACATCTAGCTTCTTTGTTAACTGCCAGGCACAATCTTTTGTCTGTTATCTAGTACCAGGCTTATTAAAGACCACGTGCGAACACCGTCAAACCCAAAGTGAATTGGTACATTTGGAAAGAATAGATTATCATAACTTCGGTTGCAGTTGGGCAATTTTGGCGATTCAAAAACTAAACATGATCACCATTTGACGAGGATTTCAGAAATGCTGTTGGAAAATGTTCAAATATGTTATAACTTAACTTTTATTTTTAACAGCACAGCCCAGTCAGGCTAGATACAATCTTATTGAAGATTAGAGCAATTATTGAACAAAACGGAGCTGACCCTCCAACCATAAATGCCAGAATGGAGTTAATCAGTCTTGTAAGATATTGGCTACAGGGTTAAACTTCCCAACTTGTTGCTGGGCTATAGAATCGAACAAGTTGGGAGCAACGGGAAAACGCCGTAATGCTATAACCAGAGAGTAGAGTTCAGTAGCTGTCTTGTGACTAGAAAAATCTAGCCAAAATCGTGTGTTCTCATTTGAAGTACATGGCAATACCACGCGTAACATCGCTAAGTCTTGCTTTTAGTGAGGTCCTAGCTTTACTGAATTCTACCCAAGCATCTTAACGACCCTCTGTATCATCCTCAAGTTCTACACCAAGTCCCTGAATGAAATGATTTTAATACAAACACAGACCCTGAGCTTAGCGTACCCCTTTCCACGCAGAGCCTCACATATTGGACTGTCGTAGTTTTCTGTTACCACACGGCACTTTGTACATCGCACCTTGAACAGACTCCCTACAAAAACAGAGGTTTTGCAAACGTGTGCGGAAGTGTGTATGTGTAACTTATCACACTTGTATGAACCCAAAAAACATTTTGCAAATATAAAATTGTACGCATATTGTTACTTTAATCAAGAAGACTCGAGGACATAACTGTAACAGTTGTGATAATGAGCTGAAAACAAGTCATAAATTATTGTTAAAACTACACTGTCGACTGTTGTCTACAATCTGGCTTTTAAAGAGGTGTCCCCAGGTTATAAAATTCTGCTTTATCACTGAAGATTTAAGTATTAATGCTCTATGGTTGACAAATCCAATAACAGTAAGCAGGGGTGTAAATAACAGGTGTGTAAGAGAAGAGATCCCCAGTAACTGGTGGTCTTCAAGGCCCAATAGAAAATGTGCTGGGCAAACAGGCCATTTGAGGACTACAGAAATCAGTGAAGACAGGGAAATCAAATCCTCACACTTCTAAAATATCAGAACACTAGTTAGGCTCCTTATTATCAAGATGAAGAAGGTATAATTATCTAGTTGATAGGTCAAGCATACCATGAAGTTCGATCAAACTTTTTGTCCCGGCGCGTTTGTGGAGTTCGTCGATATTTTGTGTAACGACTGTCACTTTCCTGCCTTCCTTCTCCAGTCGACTTTCGCACTCTGCTATCGCTGTATGTGCCTAGGAATAATGTGTGAATAAAGGTACCCATCTAGTGTAGCAATCACCTATTCTTTGCAGTAAAACGGAAGTGAGGAAAATATATTTATGATGGGTGTGTGTGTGGGTGTGTGTATTGGCCATTCTTAAAAGGGCCTAGTAGAATATTCATGTGTATAACGAAAACGAGGCTATTAAAGCTTTAAATTAAAGAGTTCATCACAAAAGGCTTCAGTATAGCTTTGGGAGCAAAGGAGTCTAATATTTTGCAGAAACGTTCATATATGGTGTATGAGTATTGCATCGACAAAAGACAGCAGTAGTCTGAAGGTCAACTCCTTGTTTCAGGATTTCTTGGTGTCGACTAATGAAACAATGCCAGTGAAAAGTTTATAGGAATATTTGTGATTTAGAATAATGTCTATCATAAATGCCGAGTTATTCATTCTAATCCTGCAAATCTGCTCAAATACGAGTCAACAAGTAGGACAATTTCATTTACTAGAGAGAGAAGATCAACAAATTGTTTTCCAGTAGTACTCACTTACTAGATTTGGGTTCTTTGATGCCATCACCTCTCTCCTGTAGTGGTAGAACTCCCAGACTAGTGATGGATTATCAAGGAAAGCTTCAGGCGTTGCAAGTTGCTAAAACAACACAACTGTCAAATCAGAGGGCATGGACAATCAACAATAGAATGTTGCATAAGTAAATGACTGCATTGAGATTGAGGATTATAGTAGGACATGATGTCTAAAGGATACTCACTGCTTATACGGGTACACGCTACTAAGTTATCTGTGATGTCACCAGATACTTATGAGCTGACAACCATATCTCAATGCATTTGAAAAACTATCACAGCGCTGTTAATTAAGGAAGATTTGCATAATATAAGATCGCCCAAAATTGACAGTATGCATGTTTATTGTAGAGTTCACGTATAAATCTAAAAGCAAATTACCAACTAATTTAACATTCCCAATTGCCACAATTACCACCTTTGTTTCAGCCCCACCCATGCAAATTATTGGATGACAACCCCCATCCCTTTCTCCACTGGCGTATTAGGGGGGCCCGTCCTCCCCTTGGCTACCGACAAAAAGATAAATACTACAAATAAATTTTGGCATTTATCTTGTTGCACAGATATCACAAAATGTTGGGCACCCTCATCATATCCTAGACCGCTCCTGTCACGCAGCCTTGAATGAACAGTAGGAAAGAAGTTTAATATCACACGATTTTAATCTTCACCTACAGGAGAGAAAGTGAAGCAGTGAATCCATGCACTATGAACTGCACGTGATTATCTCTAGCTTGTGTTTTTATCAACATTATAAAAATATAGTGCCCATATACCTGAGCTTGCCATTTCCTCCAGAAACCCCCAGCACCCCTGAAGGTGGGCACTCCACTCTCAGCACTAACGCCAGCGCCAGTAAGGACCAGGATGTTCTTTGATTTGGCAAAATGTTGACGGAATGCAGCCATATCTGAGCTGGGCCTAGTAGCCTAAAACAAGAATGTTATCATACGTGACTTTCTACGACCCCTACAATGTTACATACACTTTGTTTTGTTGCAAAAACAGACCCCCTCTCAAACAGCTCCTGGGTCAAGAATTGAAATTTTTAAATAATCAAATTGGAAAGGAACAAGATCATGAAAAAACAATGCAATACTGCCAGTCATGTGACTTTCAAATTTCGACACTTGGTTGAGAATTTACCATCTTTCAATTAGTTGGTCTTGCTAATCAGAAGGAAATGGTGTATGCCAGAGCATTTGTTGCGAGTTAGAAGAATTTAAAGATGATAGCCTCCATAAATGTCCTGTGCTCAAAAGATACTTATAGAAACATGAATTTGATAGTTTACCCAGGGCATAAGATAACAAGAGCAACGCGGAGCGTTGAAATGCGCCCACAATTGCACCGCATACGGTATCCTTCTAGGGTTGTTTATTGGTACCATAAAGTGGCCAGTAGAGGGCATACTTTGCAAAATGGAAAGGCATGGTCATTGTCTCCTCAATAGGCTAGGGGCAAAATGTGAGTAATCTTCATAATACAAGCACATCCTATACACCAGTTGCTTAAAGCACCACAGAAACATAGAATTAAAAACAAATTTACCAACATACGAGATTAGCACAGCATTAGAATGCCAGAAACAAATTTCTACTTGGAACTTTTCCTTCACAGTCACGAAGTAACACAAAGTATACACCTAAAGACCTATGAAAATACAGAGGTCAATGTAAAATACTAAAATTGCCACTAGAGGCAAATACTAAAATTGCCACTAGAGGCATACCGGTAATCAGAATCATCCTAAAGTCGTCATCGTCCGTTGTCAACATCACATAAATACACTTGCTAAATTTAGTAAAGATCCTGCAAACGGTTTGGGAGATACAGCCATGGGCGCAAAAAAACAAAACTGCCACTAGGAGGCGCCACAGTAGTCCAAATCGTCTGAAAATCATTGTCAGCTGTCTTCCTTATAGTAAGCACATACACGCCAATTTTCACAATCATCCTTTGAGCGGTTTGGTTGATAGAGGGGTGGACGCAAAAATACAGACTCGAAAACAGTAAAAATGGCCACTAGGTGGCGCAAACTACGTCGAATCCATCTGAAAACAGTAGGATAGCGTCATCTCACTAATAGGTGCCTACATACCAAATTTCATGAAAATCCGTTCAATACTTTTGAAGATACAAAGGTAAGCGTAAAAAACTAAAATTGCCACTAGGGGGCACACCGGTAGTCGGATCCGACCAAAAGTCGTCATCTTCCGTTGTTAACATCATATAAATATACTTACACAATTTGTAAAGATCCTGCGAACGGTTTAGGAGATACAGCCATAGGCGCAAAAAAACAAAACTGCCACTAGGAGGCGCCACAGTAGTCGAAATCGTCGGAAAATCATCGTCAACCATCCTCTACATAGTAAGCATATACATGCCAATTTTCACAATCATCCTTTGAGCGGTTTGGTTGATAGAGGGGTGGAAGCACAAAAACAGACTCGAAAACAGTAAAAATGGCCACTAGGTGGCGCAAACTATGTCGAATCCATCCGAAAACGGCAGGATAGCGTCATCTCACTACTAGGTGCCTACATACCAAATTTCATGAAAATCCGTTCAGGACTTTTGAAGATACAAAGGTAAGCGTAAAAAACTAAAATTGCCACTAGGGGGCACACCGGTAGTCGGATCCGTCCGAAAGTTCGCACATGCCGTCCCATTCATAAATGGAACATATGTGCCAAATTTCATGAACGTATGTCAAAGGGTTTTGGAGATAGAGCAGCGGACGCCGGACGCCGGACGGAGGCCGCCCGGACGGACGGATGGACGGACAGAGATGACGGCATAATGCGTCCACATATAAATATGTGGGCGCATAAAAAGCTTACAGTTTACTCGCCTTGCTACGAAACTGTACAAGTATACAGTGGCAATGTGAGAAATGTAGAAAAACTATTTAAAAAAGAATTGTAACCACGTGTGGTAATTGATCAATCGATTTTGAGTGACAGCTTAACTGACCATTCAGAACGAAGCATTCGTGACACACCTTCGTTTCCAAGCCGCCACTTTAACCAGAATGCAACACGTTGTCGCCGAAAACCTAATGTTTGTTTGTTGACAAGGGTCGGAGCTTGTGATAAGTCAGTTATGGGAACTGAGCACAAGCTCACAAAAGAGAACAGAAGATTGAAGAATTGACCAAAACTGTAGTTTAAAGCACTCAATCTCATGTAGCTCAAAGTTGATGCAAATAATTGCTTCAAAATTTAATGGCAGAATTGTAATATCCAATATTACCCAACCCGAGAATCGTACCAGCGACCCCAATAAAATGGGCAAGCAAGGAAATTGCCCATTAATGAGTGGTTAACAGAGGCTCATATATTCACCGGAAGCACGTCAACAACATAACCCCTGTATACTATACAGTTTTTCACCGATGTGGTTAAAAAACTGACCAGATAAAATCTGACACAAAATTACTGTCATAAAAAAACTACACTCTTGCCTCAATAAACTAAATTATTTACCGGTGTTGGAAAAATTGGCGTTCTACCATTCTGCTGCTAAAATTGTGCTGCGATCTTTTGAACTTTTCGAACTTTGAGCACCATGAAAAATTATCATATTGGCCATTTTTGCCGTTTCTTCAATCAAGTGTTGTTCTTTTACGAGGTTGCATACATGCCACAACAAATTATCGGACTTGGTTTTACTTAATTGTAATATAGAATTTTGATGCCAGCAAACCGAATTTCAAAACAAATTTTGCTGCTGCGAAGCTGTCATCACCTCTGTGTGTCACGAGTGTTCTGTTTTCAAAACGACGACATACTTTTGTTTGTCACAAAGGGCGGAAAATTACTCAATAAAATGACGTTTATTAGATTGCTTTTAATTTAAACGGCTGTAATGGGCAAGATGAGTGTTGGCTGACTCCCAGATTTTGCATGCACCCCTGCCGGTTTTTAGCTCTACCATGTTGATACAAGTTTAACGGCGAGGTGACAAGCAAAACTACCCAGGCCGGGCTGTTCCGGGTGGATAAATGTATCCACATGACCACGCGTTTCAATTTGAGTTAAAGAAAGCCTTTGTTGCATGTGGCTGGTGGAGACCACTTAATTATCTTTTTCACCAAATTTGATAATACTATAGCCTACACGGCAATTTTAGTATAAATCAAAGTATACAATCACGTAGTCAATTACTGGATATATACAAGACGTGCATTCTCTTACTTTCAAATATGTCACCGGTAGGCGAGAGAATCGAGTACAGGAAATTTGTTCATATTTGTGCAACAGTGGCTGTTTTGTTGCATGCATAATGTCAAGAGGAGCTCAGCAATTTCCTATAAAACACTGGTTGCCAAGGCATTGGGTGGAACGATGTACAAAAACTGTGCAGCAGCTGATTGATATCACAGCCTGAGCCCGGTCTCCAATCTCCGCACTCAGACTCATACTCATACTCGAGATTTCATACTCAAAATCGTGCTCACTGGAGTCGTACTCAAAAAAGCGTATCTAATGTCGTATTTCGAGTAGACTCCAAGCGTACTCAAATCTGACACTCGTACTCGAGTTGCTATGGAACTCTTTATGATGTGAAATGCAAAATCACGCAAAGCCGCGCTGATTCATCGCTCCCTATTGGAATAGACCACCCCAAGAACTAGGCCTACATTATCGTCTGCTGTCGCTACAACTACAA
>NMRA01000239.1:272287-299702 GCA_002633005.1 Phoronis australis | reverse complement strand
CCCCCCAACTCCCTCCCCCCCCCATCAGCGCTGCGCGCCTCAGATTTGCGCCTTGCACGACTCGTCAGTCTCACGAATTTGGACCCCCAATTTTCAAATCCTAGATGAGTCCCTTTTTTGCGCATAGAAGGACAACTTAGGAGGCTGTCGATGTCTTAATTCCTGCCAACTTAGACAAATATTCTCCTTAATCAAACTTTTTCTTTGAGCAGTCCTTTGTTAAGTTCCCAAAATCGGAAACTGGCCATTTTTAACTCTGCGTGTGGCAGGTGGTATGACGTAATATCCCCTGGCGTGCGCAGTGTAAAAATGGCCAGTTGCCGATTTTAGGAACTAAACGAGGGACTGTTCAAAAAAAGTTTGGTAATGGGAATATTTGTTCAAGTTGGAAAGAATTAAAGACATCGACAGCCTCCTAAAGTGTCCTTCTATGCACAAAAGGTATTTATAACAATGTGACTTTGATGTTTTAGTCAGTGTGAGGCATAATTCGACGAAAAGCTTCCGGCGTGTGAAGCTCCTCTACAAGCTACACCATCTCTGCTGAGCCAGCTTGAGATTGTGCTCACTGTCGAAATTGAGTATTGTGTTTACAACTGTGGTCGTGGACCTCACTGTTGTTGGGGCCAGAGTCAAGCCTACAAACCATTCAGTGTTGAGGCAACGGCCCTTGACAAGCAATTTGGACTTGCTTCATTTGATTCTATACACCCCGAACAAGAAATTTGCCATGCTTTTTACTCTGTCATTTTCTTTTTTCCAAGTGGTTAGTTCGCAAACTATTCCTCTAATCATTAACGAAAGTCAGGTGACGGGGAAACTTGTTAAAAAGCAGGAAATTCAATGTAATTTTTGTTGCTTTGCTTTCCAAGTTTCACCTGGCTTGGCTACATCCTGGTCGTGCTATTAGTTTTAATTTGTTATCTGCATCTGGTCAAAATCTGCGAGCACAAGATGGAAAATGATTGATTTATCGGTGTGGCATGCAGTGTAAAAGAAGCAAAATGTATTGAGACATTTTATTGTTCTTGAGTGGACCAAAGAGAAACTTGGGATTACTGTCACCTCCTGTGTATTGTCCCTTCCTTAACACACACTGGGAATTTGATCTTAATTTCGGTTTCTGAAAGGTTGTAAATGTCACCACTCTTCTTTCTAGTATTGCTCTTCAGATCTGTAGTCAGAGCTCATATATTGGCTTATTTGAGTCTAGCCAAGACGTAAATTCTGACTCAAAATGGTGCCATATTACCTAAAACGCTAGCCCCAGAGCCGGAATGCCAGCTCTGATCTCGTCTCATGGCTGCTGAGGATGCGCCAGCGCCACGCATGCACAAGAGTTGTGTGCATTTGTTTGTTACGGTGTGTAATTGCTATAGAATTTACTGTCATTAAAACTTTTTGCAATTCTGTTATTTTTCAAACAAATTGCATAAGAGCCATATGATTAGAAAGGCCTTTGTCTTGGTATCAGAAGCAGAAGATAAATAATTTAATTCATAAGTAATCATCATTTCGCATACCTGACTGGTTTCAAAATATTTTAAAATTCTAAAAACCAACAGTGTTATCAAAATGTGAAAAATAACAGCGTGTAATAGTAACATAAAAATTATTGCGGGGATGGAAAATAATTAATAGATGGGACAGTAACAGCAATTAATTTCTATTTGGTACTCTCACAGAACAATAAAATGTCTTATGGGGTTATTTTCTTCACCTCCACGAATCGATTGTCTTCCATCTAGCAGCTATCTAGGACGGATTTTGACCTGACCCAGATGATGTCTAATAAAAGTTGGTAGCGTGATCTGGATATATACAACCAAGTGTGGGTTCCTATAGCAACAATGCAAAATTTAGTCTCATGCTTTCATTTTCTTATTAGACTTTTATTGTTAGTTTTGCGAAGCACTTTGTTATAACTACAGTTTGCAAGTTCACAGCTTGGTGGAAAATGGATATGGCCAAGTAAAAAGCACACACAAATGTATTGAGTCTCGGAGCTAATGAAACACTTCATGTCTTCATCATAAATATCTTGATATGGACATGTTCAGGTCAATATTTAAGGTGCACTTGTGAGTATGATGTGTCTGATTCTATTGTACCAACATACTCGCTTCCAGCCTTGTTTGGGATTTAGGGGTTGGTGTTTTAATTTGAGTCTCGAAATCAGTAATTAAGTTACAGGGCAGAGGACTCTTTGACTGATCTGAGTTTTACCTGTTGAGATTTCCCCACTGCACTGGTTGTACATAGTCTAGGGAACTATGACTCTTGCTTATGCAATATCAACACTTTGATTAATAACAACATAACAATACACTCCCAAGTTTAGGTAAGATAATCTGTATCAAGTCTATTTAGCTTTCGGTAATGACTGGTGGTCCTGATAGCTCAGTGGACCAGAACATCTACACGGTTAGCAGAAAATCCCGTGTTTGAACCCCGCTTGGAGCAGAGATGTTTTCAGACATGATGTGGCTAACATATGGCGTATAGGAAGACTTATAATTTTTCACAAAAATCTTAAAAAATTCTTTTTCTACATCTCTGTAGTTTTTTTTCAAAATTGTCAGACAAACTAGTAGCCTTAATAAATCGTTCAGATATGATTATATTTTAGTATAATGACACAAAATGAAATTCATCGTCCAGAGCTCTGAGATCGCATCAGCAGTAGTACGTACCTGTTTTCTGTCTCCTTAGTTGTATGTCTACCAACTTATATCGCCAGTGGAAGTGTTCCAAATCCAAACTCAAAATAAATGCCTTCTGACAAGTGGTAAACCACAAACATAATATTCGTTAAAAAACATGCAAGTCTGAGTAATGAAACTTCACAATCATTCACTTTGACCAAGACTGCTATCTGTCTGTAGTAGTTCATATTCAAAAATGTGAAGTCAAGTGATGGTGGTACTCATTATCAGAGGTTCTGGGAATAAAAGACATAAGATTATGAAGTTATTGTACCTTCAATAACTTTTGTGTAGGAGATAAAAGATTTTTGATCATCTTACAATCAAGTACACATAAGTTTACTGTTGGCAGTACTGCACCCTATCATTATAGGTTTAAAAATTTACTATATTTTACAACCTTTTCTGGAATCGCTCATTCCAATCTTGATGGAAAGCTGCAATATCTGTGATTTCGTCTTGCACCCGGCTGCCACGATGGTAAATTCCTTGTCATTTTGTCTACTTATGACTTGTAGTGTAGTGCCTGTTGATTGGCCTGTTGAATTGATTACCAGTAGGTGTACAGGTCAATCAATATTGATCATTATTTTCAATTGGTGAGATTTGAAAGTGCTGCTAACCTTGCTTGCATACTTGCGTCCAGTTTCTCTAAGAGTCTTCTACCTATTCGCTCAGGCTACAGATTTCTGTCCCTTGACTTTGAGTTGTAGACAGATTTTCAGACTTTCAGCCTTAGCTTAATTTTCATGAAACTGGCTTAGCTGGAGTAGGTCTATCTTTTGTGACATTTGTTGATGCTATAAGAGCTGTTTACAGTGACTACTTTTTGTTAGCACTTTGACATGCTGTCTGTATCTATGATAAGATGTTAGCCATTTACTTCAAGTACAGTAGAAATTCTCCAGTTTGGGACAGTGAAAAATAAATTTTTTACTCAAGGTCGGAGCTTGTCCCCAAATTATAGAAATGGGCAATATTGGCCGTCCCAAAGTAAAGAATTGCGGTCAATGAAAAACGGATCGTTCGCCTAGATGTTATACACTATGAGGACCAAAATTTGAGAAATGCGATTAACGCCAAAATCGACTGCGTCCCAATTTTCAGAACTAAGAAAGTTGAATTTTTGTTTGAATTTCCATGTCTTGAATTTTATGGACTGTCACATACTGGAGAATTTTTTGGTACTAGGGCTGCTTGTTATTATTAAGTAGTTGTTTGCAGCATGGTGGATTGAGCCCTGTCAGTGTGCAGAATCCAATGTGGCGTGGTTGGCCATTGTCACCTTCTGTTAGTCACAAGTTGAGCGTGGTAGTTAAACTCCATTATCAAGGCATTAACTAAATGCTTTGATTGTGTGATTCTGCAAATTGCTATCATGAACAAGGATTCCTGTTGTGATGTGACTCATTGCCATCATGATCAACAGCTACTAGGGCGACTCCTTGAGACACCTGGTAGCAAGTGGAGGCGTTTTCAATGTGTGGCGCATGAAATATTTCACTTGAAAGATACTCTTTTTGTTGAATACTGAACAGAGCTCCAGGGATATTCCTGATCAGATTTAAACCTCTGCCCCTTGGGTGCACCTGATGATAAAAAGTGTGCGTTTTTCAAAAAAGTTGCGCCCAACAGACCTTGTGTAATTTAAGTGGTAACATACAAGACAGAAACCCCAAGCCGCAATCGAAATAACAATAGTCACGTTTTATTTGGGGGGAGGGGGTGCGCTGCTGCAATGTACTTGTTCCATATCATTTTTTATGCACCAATGGTGCAAAGGTGCAGTCCAATAATGTCCCTGGGGTTCTTTGTACTGTTTGCACTAATTTGAAATACATATAAATAGCTTGTACCCTTTTGCTCCATTTTTGGTGCCTTGTATACCATAGGTCCTGCATGATCAGTTTCTATTACGGAAAAGTATTTCCAATCCGCATTATAACTACAAACAAGAATGGTGAACTGAAAATCTGCCCTTGGTACAACAACCTGTGAATCTTGTTCCAGGAACTGGCTGATATCCGCGGTAGTAGCCAGACTTCATTCAGGGACATACTTGTGGACGAATCAAACATACTTTTGTGGCAAGGCAAAATTCATCCAGTGAGTATACTGTTTGCACATAACTGATACTTTTAAAGACCCAATATTGTACAATTTAGAATGTTCAGTGCATACAAAGATGTTGCTCAAACGAATGTTATTAGAACTGTCGTACCTGCTCTGTGACACTAATTTCACCCTCTCATGCACAGTATCCCGCCGAAAGGCAGACGAATATGATCGACTCGAGTTACCTGTACACGACTCGTATACTGGCCCTGCCGATTTTTGACGAACGTTTCCGACTTCCATGTTTACTTGCTGTAGTACTTTGAGTATGTGGTCGTTGGTCACATGTTTATGACCAAGGATTTTCACTAGGTTACCAAACATATTCTGCAGGTCACCAATGCAAGCTCTGTTTTTTTATTATTATTCAAATGGCAAGTATTCTTCATAAATGTTGATTAAGTAATGAATTCAACTTTTAGTTTTTGGTCCATGGAACTTCTTAGTATGTTATGGAACTTCTTAGTATGTTGAGCTAACGTTATGACATAAAAGTCACAAAGTAGTCCACTATAGTATCGGCTTCCCAACTAACGGTGTCTCCTTTCACGCGTGTTTTGCAGGAATGTGCACCATTCAACAAAGGAGCATTCAAGATTGAGATAAATTTTCCTGCAGAGTACCCATTTAAGCCCCCCAAAATCACATTCAAGACCAAAATCTACCACCCCAACATCGATGAGAAGGGCCAGGTCTGTCTACCGATAATCAGTCCGGAGAATTGGAAGCCTGCTACCAAAACAGATCAAGGTTTGTATGTAAAGCCTTACGGGGTGAAAGGTCATAATGAACCAGTCACATCTTTTGCACAGATCACAAATTTTTTTCTAAGCGGTTGGAAATGGGTTGACAACCAGTCGTCGAGTCTAGCAGGAGCAAAGCAGCAGTGCCCTATTAGGAGTTGCCAGCTGAGTTAACTCTATAGTCAGCTGTGGGTCAGCAAACTGGTCGCCTAGCTTAGACGATCGATTCGGATTAAGCATATCCTCAGTCAGCAATTACCTTATGATTTAGCGGATGAACTTTAGCCAAACAAACATCTGTTTGCTGTTTGTTCTCTAGCCTAAAAAAAAACAGTCGACCACCATTGAGTCAGCTGATGAGCGTTCGGCAATCAGTGTCGGCCGTAAGAGATGGCAGGGAAGTTGACTTATCAGTCGGCACTGTGGTCGGCAAAAAAGCTGACTCGTTCCCGACCAGACAAGAATTTGTGATCTGTGCTGTACACGTTGGCACGGATGGTGCAAAATGTACGACTGGTCTTTGTTTTAAGTTAGAAAGGCATAATATTACAGTTGTGATGCCCAGTTTGTCTTTGTTTCCACAAGTGAACTGGTTTACCTATGAAATGTGCAACCTTTCTTCTTAGATGACTATGACAATTTGTTTTTTTTTCTGTTCTGAGAGAATTGTTGCTTGCACTCCATAGACTATTATTTGGTTTCCAGGCTATAATCCAGGGCTTGGAATGACCCATGGCAAAAAAGAGGAAATTTTTATGTCCCAAAATACACATTTCAATCTAAACCATACCTCAACAGATCTAAAGTAAACATTATCATCACAAGATGTCCTGTAACTGTGTCGTGTTGGCAAAACGCAATCTTCGTAAAGCAGTACCTGACAGATATTTCAGCTACAACAATGAAGGCAATTAGATGCAACAAAAGATGTTTTTTAAAACTAAAATAATAAAGATAATGATGCAAAATTTGCAGTGCGAGTGGCGGGAGCTTATTCTTGATTTGCCGCAGGGAGACCTATAAAATTATTTTCAAAGTCTTATAATTACGATACAAAATTGCAAAAAGAATTTGAAAATCAACCCAGAGATTATCTGGAAAGCCTGAATACATACACATTTAATTCCAACAAAAATATTTAATTCCAACGCATATGGAAAAAAGTTAAGACGAAAATCTGTGGCTCATACCCCAACTGTTAGCGTGGAAAAAACATATTTTAAACTATAGAATACATCAATCACAATCCTAAGTTGGCCAAACTTTTCAGTTTCAAACAGTAATTACAGGAGTTAATTGTTCATAAG
This sequence comes from Phoronis australis, assembly GCA_002633005.1. NCBI lineage: Eukaryota > Metazoa > Phoronida > Phoronidae > Phoronis > Phoronis australis. The sequence continues at coordinate 292,832 of NMRA01000239.1, read as the reverse complement.
CCACGCTAATGTAGAAGAAACTACGTGACATAAGAAATAACTACAAGGACAGTGAAAATAGGCTGGCATATTTTGTAAACAATGGCTTAAACTAATCAGATCATTCAGAATCTGTCACGTGATCACTTCTCCCTTGAACTGCAAAACTCTAGTCACAAAACAGAACACGAAAGATGTTAAAATAAATTGGAATACATAAACGGCAATTTAAAACACATTTGCAGTAACGAAAATAGTACTTTGTATCCCTTTTCGGCAGCACGTAGAAAATCGCACTCAGGCAATCAGGCCTAGCACTAGCAGCCGACGGGTGTGCACGTGGGATCAAACAAAAGAACTTCATACATCACTTGCATCCCACGATTCCAATCCAACGAATAACCGGTTACGGTTGAATTTCCTTTCAGGAAGCATTATTTCTAGTGTTTCATCATTTTCAGTTAGTTCTCAGACTCCGACCTAGGCGACTCAGCCACATGTGCCATAATTGTTCCTCTGTTAAAGTTTATTGAGCGAAAAACTTGACTTCTATTGTTTGTGAATGCATTGACCGTTTCTTTTATCCATTTTTTCCACGAAATATTCTGTCTACTCCAGGCTCCACGCATTTTTGACCGCAGAATCGCACTATTTGTCACCGCAATTTTATACCACATGCAGACGCCATTGATGAGCCACGCTATCTCAGGCACAGGCACTTGAATTTATCTGTTCCTCGTTCGCCACTGACGTCACTCACTACTACGAAAACATGTATCTTATTTTTTTGGTTATTCGGGAAATTCAAGCGCCTGTGATCCCAGGTGCCCCGGTAATTACAATTTTTGTTCCTCAGAAACATTAAGAGCAGTTTCCACTTTTCAAGTCGTCGTCAATGACGTGGTGAGAATTCAATTTGCTTTAATAATTTTATGGCAAATCCGATTTTTTCCGCGGAAATATAACAAAAGTACGTGGAGAGTATAAGAGGAAAAAGTGGAAATCCACGTTTCCACAGAAAATTCTAAGCCTTGATAATCGTAAAACCAGGGGCTTGTTTCTTGATGAGTCTATTACTCTATGAGTCTTTCAGCTAAAACTCAGTCTACAGATGGCTTAGGGCTGTTCCAGTAAAATCTGTATGGGAGGGGGGAAGGCACCTTTTTTTCGCACCCACCACCCATATTTTTCATTTATTTCTTCAGCCTACCACCCGTAATTTTTTATAAGTTTGAAATGCAACCACCCGTAATTTTTTTTGTTCTTGTGGTTGACTGCACAGGCGCTTGAGTTTATCTGTTCCTCCATCACCACTAACGTCATTCATTACTAAGAAAACATATGTTTCTTATATATGGTTATTAGCCGTTGAGAAATTCGAGCACCTGTGGTTAAATGGTGTTATGGGCATGCCGATAAAGAGAACAGAGGGAGTGAAAAAGTCGGAGCTTCTTGCAAGTTGCATTTTTGTTTCAGTTTTTGATTCTGTGCGGATTGTTTATAAAATTTACTAAAATTACCCACCATCAAACATTTATGGCCCAATGAAACAACAACGACCTGTAAATTTTTGTTTTTTTGAAGTACAACCACCAGCCATTTTGAATTTAAATCAAACGCAACCACCCATAAATTTTTATGTCAGTTGCCTTCCCCCCCCCTCTCCCACACAGATTTTGCTGGAACAGCCCTTAGCCTGTGTGGCATACAGGCTTCTATTAAGGAGAACATGACGCTCATCTGTTTTTTACCTCACTCATCAGATTTCGTGCCTCCTAGTGGTCATTTGTTTATACTAATAAATACCCCTAGAAGTTTTGTAGCATGAACACATTGGAAAGCATTGCTAAATGCATTGCACTTGTCAGATTTTTTTGTAAATAGTGTTGTGAAGGTATTGATCTGGTTTATCATTGCACAAATAATTCATAACACATAAGATTATATCTTTAATGCTTGCTTCCCGAGTCAGTGGGCGACAATTTAGTCAACCTGTGACAAGTGGTTGTTTCTGAAGGAGTTTGATGTGTTGATTTCACTCCATGACCATTGTAAGACATTGCTATACTTGTTTATGTGTGCAATATCCGAATGAGTTTAATTATCTGTTCAAAGAACTGTGCTCCTGTTTTGCAGTAATACAAGCGCTAGTTGCCTTGGTGAACGACCCCGAGCCGGAACATCCACTGCGTGGGGATCTAGCTGAGGAATACACAAAGGATAGGAAAAAATTTATGAAAAATGCCGAAGATTATACAAAAAAGTATGCCGAGAAGCGCTCTGATTAACGCTAAGCAATAAGGTGTAGACTGTTCAAGCTGGAACACAAGCTGGTGTGTGATAAGTGATACAAAGCTATAACAGTGACTCACAGAGAAGACTGTGGCCTCTCTTAGGATTTACAGAATTGTGTCTGTTGTGACAAAGCCATGCGATTGATTATTGATAGAAAAGGGTGAATTGTCGAGCAGAGTATTGAACATAGGGTAAAAGTCGAGTAGGCGGGTCCCTCTTCAAAATGATTACCGAGAACCAGCCATTTTGTAGAGGGACTTCTGTGTCGAACTTTTATTATCTTAGGTCTGGAATATGTCTGACTGCAGATTCTTAATTTGTTGTTATTGGTCTAAAGGTCAACCTCCGTATTATTTGTGATCTAATTAATGCATGGATATTGTCAGAAAAAAGGATGAAGCCAGTTCTTTGAGATCCTGTTGCCAAACAAGGACTTGAGATTGTTCCTCACAAAATAGTTATGCCATACATATGTAAGGAGTCAAAACGTGCACCACATCTAATCCACTTTGACTTCAATTGACTTGTGTGGTACTGTTATGTCATTTTGCAGCACTAAAACGTTCCAATAAATGTGTCAAATTAGGGCACCCTTTCTGTAGTGGATAAAAGCTGGTTAAGTGGTAGAGAACTGATACTTTGCGACATGTAGGTAGTTTTTCCCACTTGGTCTCTGTTTGTGGTGTCCGTGTTTTATAATCTTTGTTATTCTACTGTGTTACAATTGATGATTGTACAGGTACTATACGACTATACAAGCTAGTGCTTGAAATTCTGTCTGAAAATCAACCAAGTTCGTGAATGGGAAAAATGTGCGAGAAATGCGTTCCTTTGATCTTATCTTCGTCAAACGCCACAAAGAATTGTTTATCATTAAGCTGTATTATATCTGAAAGCCTTTCTTTTGTCTGGCATTGGAATATGCAACAGTAAGCTCTGCTATGTGTCTTTTGACTACTAATTTCAATACAGTTAAAAAACAACACATTTTGTACTTTTCAATTCCTCATATTCATAAGCACAGATACCTTGAAGATGAACAATTAAAAACTGCGGCTGAAAAAACTAAAAACCAGTATTTAGTGGTTGCACACACTGACAATGTTGAAACTGTCTAGCTCTGGGAAGGAGAATTAAAATTTCTACAAAAGCAGTGAATTAATTCATGTATTGTACATTACCAATAAGTACCAAGGTGATTTAAATTGCTTGGAATAACTTGTATTGCATCAACTACAGCACTCGCACTCAGTATTAGGATGCACTACTACAAAGAAATGGTTTTGCAATCGGCCTTTCTTAAGTTTAGGCAATATCCCTGTTTGAAACCCATAATTGGTTATGTGAAAAAAGACCGGGTAAGAAGCAATGTTGATTTAACTGATGAAAAATTCTAAATGTAACAGGATTTAAACTTGAAACAAATTTAAGTGATTAAGGAAGAGGTGAATATTTAATGTTATTTTATGGAAATTATTAATCAGTTAATTTGTTATATTTCAGTTACAACAGGGCTTGAAATGACCGATGACAAAAAGGGAAAATTTTCCATGTGATGTATCATTCCACAAATAAATGGGGTTGTGTAATCGAAATATTTTTGTGTTGTAAAATTTAACTGAAATAAACATTTTGCCTAAATAGAGTCAAAATAATGATAAAAAGAAGACGCAAAAAGAGGAAACTGAAAATCAAATAAGAGGAAATCGATACCAAAAAAGAGGAAATTCTCTTAAAAAAAGAAAATTCCAAGCCATGTTACAAAAAGTATTCCCCCAAACACTAAATCATATTTTAGCATTGAATATAAACAAAATGCAATTTTTCTGACCATATCTATCCAAGAAAGTATTATTTATAGAAGAGCACAACACCCACTTATTTAAAAATTCCTAGAAGGTTTTAGTACTCTTTTAGTTGTGCAAACCCAATAACCAACTAGAGATGATGAAATACTCTCGAGTCCAATCAATTGTTTATGCTAACCGAGATGGAATGCAGGAATATGAAGGACCATGTATTAAGTATCACTGGTGTGGCATGCACTGTTGAAAAGAGCCAGGAAAACAATACCGTAACAGTTATGCAGTATGGAACACTTAAAAATTAAATTTAATTCAAGATCAGAGCATCTACCAAATCTTAAAAATAGGCAATACTGGTCGTCCCAAATTCAAGAATTGCTGTGGTCAATGACAAACGATCATTAATTTGAAAGTTACACACTATTAGAATGCATGAAGATCACAGAGGCAGCAATTTTTGACAATTTTGTGAACTTCAAAAGGTATTTTCAGACTGTCTTTACAAAATACACTGGCCAAAATTTGAAAAACATGAACGCCAAAATTGACTGCATCCCAATTCAATTTCTGCAAGAATATCTGTGTTCCAAATTTTAGAGGTGGCCTCAAACTGCAGAAATTTTGTGGCAATTCTGGTTAAAAGCATTCCTTAGGTACTGCTGAAATGAAAACATTTTAAAGACCATATCTAAAATGACGACAAAGCAGTTTTCTCTTCCGACGCACAGTAGCTGGCACGCAAGCCATAACTTGGGTTTTCAAACTCAGTTCCTGAGCAGTTCTCGTACTCCTCATAAGACGGGTTGTTGAAGTTGATAGGCAGGTGACCTCCGTAATGTCTGCGATGTCGAATGAACAAAACCGCAATGACTACCAACGCGATGCAAGCCACAACTCCAAAGATACCGCCCACCACACTTCCAGTTGGAAACCTGTCATTGTGTACTGAAAGTCAAACGTGGAAACAGTTTGGGGTTAAATCAACAATTATAGCTGAATTTCCCTAGAATATCCCTTACGGTTCAACTTGCGGATGGTCAATCTAAATTTGATTACAATAAGTTGTATACACTGAAGGATCCAACTTTGAAAGTAATAAGGAAGATGTGGTGAGCTGGTTAACTCCCAGTCTTACTACCAAGCTTTTGAGTCTGACCAGGTCTCAACTGCAGTTTGTAATGCTGGTGATAACAGGTCACTGTAACCTGCAGAAACATTAAGTAAACAACGGCTCAAGCAACAGATTCTTGCTGCCCGAAATGCTGGATCAATGAAATGTCAGAAAAACCAGGTCAATCGCTTCCCATACCAAAACATTAGAAAAGAATGCTGTCTAATTAAACCAGTGTCGGTGAAAATTTTCATAGATAACAAAACAATTAAAACCCTGCAGAATTCCTAGAGCAGACTGGTAGTATGACTAGTGAACTTGAGCATAGCATGTGTTACAATGGACCTGTAGGAGGCCTAAGTAATGTGTCGCCCCTTTTGGTGCAATTCATTTTGGAAAATTACGACACCTCTGTCCTATTATTATTACTTGGGTAATGGTCCGATACACTGTCTCCAAACTTTGAGAACCAGTTTTCTCCACTGAATAACTGGCATCAAACTGGTTCTCAAAATACGGGCATTATTACTATAATTATTATTACACAACCTGCCTCTTTAAGTAAATAGTCTTACCAGTTTTCTCTGCTGTTATGCATGCCGTGGAACCCAGCTCGGCATTGGAACCCTTCTTACAACTCAGACACTTGTATTGTCCTGGCTGCGGTTGGTAAGTGTTCACTGGACACACTTGGCATTCTCTTGTCTTTTTATTGAAGAACGTGGCAGCGGGACAGATGGCTGAAAATAGTACACAATGCGTAGTAAAATGTATTATAACCATCACCTGGTAAATGGCTGAGTAGCGTAACAACCACTTCCCAGAATACCACAGCACTCTCTCTGATTCTGCGTTATGTGCCCACTCACAGGACGCATGCCTCAAAGTTGTATACACGAAGACCTCCTTGTCACTATTTGGCATTAACATTGGTTTTCCATTTGTCATTACTATGTTGTTTAGAAATTGACTGATTTTGCAATTCGTGACAGAAACACTAATGTAAAGATGCTGTTACGCTTGAGACTATATACATGTACGTCCAGGTTCACCACAGTGAAATAACTAATGGCAATTCCTAGTTATACTGACCGAATTTTAAAGGGGAATAACAGCAAATATTTCACTATTGTGTATGATGAAAATGTAGTTCCTCTGTAGTTCAACATCAGATAACGTGGTCACATCATCACTGTTGTCAAGAAACTCCAATGAGAGGCCTAGGACACAATGAGCGCCGATAGTGAGGTGGCTAGAGCTATGCAGGAATGTTTGGTAGTTGACTTTTGCTAACAAACTGACCAAACATCTCATGGCACGCAAGACGCAAAATTTACAAGATCCAGCTCTACAAGCGCTGCCAGTAACTTAATATTGTCAGATTCGTTACTAGCACAAAAATCAGTTAAGAATGGTCTCTAAACAAAACAATCCAACCTTTTTCTGATATCAGTGAAGAGTAGTTCTGGCAATGCACTGAAACCACCAGCGGCCTGTTTCATGAAAGGCGATTCAAGTCAAAAATTTAGTCTTACCCCACGCAATTATTTCTGAACAATGCAGTCTCCGAGACTATACACATAACTGACAGATGCTGAACGGAGACAATTTCTAAAATTGTTTTTACCATGTAATTTTCTAGAAATTACTCGGGTAAAACTTTACTCAGCAACAGTGAAGAGAAAGCATAAGATTTTTTCATGGTGGATTAGGTAATGATAATTAGAGTGACAAGTTAATCCCACGTTTCATATTTCATTCTCACGAGCATCCATGATTTTGCGTATGTTTGGTGACATACTTGATGCACAGTTTTCCGTAATGCAATTCCTTTTAAAATGTTCTACTTATGCATGAGGGTTATCAAAAATATGGATTTTTATGACAAGCTCCAAAGTTCCATGAAACGAAAACGATACACCTTTCTGGCAACTGATTCACTGATTGCTACGAAACACAAGAGGGAGGCACGTGTAACTCTCTACTTTCAGGTGCACTTTTTGACTGCAATGTTTGCATATTCTGTCATCGTTTTCACGTATCTTGGTTACACCACAGGGTGCATAGTCGCCCGAGAACTAAGAAAAAAGGGCAACAGCTGATGAGTCATAGTTGCAAAATGTCTATGATAACCGTACTTTTTAAAACGATATTTTATTGGCATTTCCCCTAATGGTTTTCGATACAAAATTGATGCATACACACCTGGTATGCATACCTATATGGGCGTACCCCCAGTGAACAGACGTTCTATATGCATTGCAGACCACTTACCACATCCACTCCCAACCTTGGTCAGTGCTGGTGGACAGAGTATTGACTTCAGGGCCGCCTGGGCACCACTAACAGTCAAACGTTGATCATGCACAACTATACTCAACGACTGGAGATAAGACAGCAGGTGTGCAGTCCAGAAGTCCTTCAAACGATCGTAGACACTCATGTCAGAGTGCTTGTTGGATCTGTTAAAAATGCGCACTTGAATAACTCATGACATTGCTAACTGTGATCATTAGACGAACATGACAATGTACATACGGACCGACACATGGACAGTCGTGAATACGGTAATGGTCTGATGTAACGTGCCCTAATTTTGAGAACCAGTTTTCTCCACTCAATAACGGGCATAAAAACTGGTTCTCAAAATACGGGCATGTTATAACAGACTATTGTCCATGAATACTACGTCCGCAAGACAATTTATACAAACATTAGACCAAAAATGTGTACCCATACTCACAAGAACACTGCCACCATTGTCATGTTGATGCCGATGCCTCCATCAACGTCGCGAGCAGACCTTTCAACACGACCACATTTGACAGACACATCGTTGAGCGAACAAGACTTGACCTGCTCTGTACTACAAAATTCTTTATTCTTAATCTTCAGCAGTTTAACAACTTCATTCTGTAGGTCTCTAGAAAATTCATCCACTGGCTTGAGACAGCTGCCAGCCAAGTTGATCTGTACGGAGTATGTCATCTCCTTAGGGAGTTGTAGCTCTGCAAAATAAAATAGTAGGGATGTACGATGGATTAAAGAACATGCTTCAGAAGGAAAGATTCCATTTAATAGCTACAATTAAAACTCATTTATGAATTTGGCATATATTACTAGAAATAAAATATATTCTGAACCTCAGTAGGTCCCTTTTTAGGCAAAGCGTTGAAATGCACCCACAAATGGTATGCTTGCAGAGGTGTAGTATCGAAATGGCCACTGGGTGGTGGTAGAATTGTGAGGCACAACCACAGTATAGGAACCATCTGTAAGAAGTTGTCACCTGTTGGCACGTTCATAGGATATCTGTCAAATTTCACAAAGATCATGTAAGGGGTTTAAAAAAATGTAACTGTGGATGCAAAATAAAAAACAATAACAAAATAGCCACAAGAGGACGCCACAGTAGTCGCAGCCATCCGAAAATTGACATCAGTCTGAGGGCCTTCTCAACAGGAACACGTCTTTCAACATTTATACAGGTCACTGGAGCGATTTTGCAGACAGAATATAAAACAGACTAGCAAATCAAACAAATAGCCCCTTGGTGGCATAGAATACGTCGAATCCATCCAAAAATAGGAATACATCGCTGTCTCCTTAATAGGCGCTTAATTATCAAATTTCATGAAAATCTTGTCAATGAAGACTACATAGATCAACATAAAAAATCTCAAGTTGCCACATCGGACCATAGCATCAATCGCGTCTGTCCAAAAGTCGTCATTATTATTCACTGTCAAGTTGCCACGAAAACACAAGCCAAATTCTACAACAATCCTGCAAAAAGTTCAGGACATGTAGGTGTGGATACAAAAATGGCATTAGGTGGTGCTACAGTTGAGCTTGTCCAAAAATCACTGTCTTCTCTACAGGAACACATGTGTCAATTTTCATATCATCCTTTGGCAGCTAGAGAGATGGACACCAAAAACGGATTCAAAAATAACAAAACTGGCCACTAGGTTGCAGAATACGCCAAATCTGTCTCAAAACTGGAAAGCCATGTCAATTCTTTAATAGGAACCTATAAGTCATGTACATGTAGACGCATGAAAATGAAATCATTTATAATAAAAGTAATACTTTAAAGCAGAAGTTGAGACACTACGAGCAAGTCACACAATATTAACGCTGAGCATCTAATCAGTTTTTATACCACTGTTATATTAGTTTAATTACCTGCTTCTGGCACAATTAATGAAGTCAAATGGAAAAATGGTTACGTCGTACAAAGACTAGACTGAAAATCGGCGGGACTTGCTCTCTACATAAATTGTGATTCGAGGGATAATTTTTATTTATTTATAATAACTTGATGTTTAGAGAAAAGACTAAGTACAGTATGCTGAATTGATCAAAAAGGCCTCCAAACGAGAGCTACACAGAACGTTGATATGCACCCACTGGCACTGTGTACATCACAAATGATAAAGATATTAGTTAAGGGTGCTCCATCTTTTCAAACTTTTCCACAGTAGTTGGATCCATTTGAATGTCAATACGAGTAGTGCTCTAGACACACATTTTGGCAAATTTCAGAAAAATCTGCCAATGAAATGGGAAGATACAGAGGCAATTGTAAAAGAATAAAATTGCCAATAGGGGGAACAGGGGTAGACAAATTGATTCAAAACTTGTCGCCATTCGTTGCCAGGTTCATAAAAATACATTTGACATGTTGTAACTTTGTAACTATTTTTCTCAGTGACCTGCAGCATTAGGTGCACGTGTGTATTCCTGTTTGTGTGTGCGCGTGCGCCCGTGTGTGTACATGTGCGTGTGTGAGGGCGTTGCTGTGTGTACTTTTGTAAATATGGGTTTTTTAATCAAAATATTTATACAAAATACATCTGCCAAATTTCACGAAGATCCTGCTTGATCCTGCCTTGCACCTACAGTTCATGTTGGACATATACGCACCATAACACGCCAGCAGCCCGAATCCATCGCCAAAACTTGGAGTCCATTTCTTTTTCTGGCAGGTGTATTTTTGGTCTGGATCTCTAGCACGATACCTGCCAAAGCACTCCACGAAGCATTTTGACCCAGAACACTTGAAGTTTCCATTGGTGACAACAGGCAATTCACCACACGGAAGATCTGGAAATTAGAAAAAGACACTCAACACAATGTTTTTCTTGCTGCTTATAACATGATGTGATGTAAAATTATCAGATGGCAGCAAATCACATAACCCCTTCTGTCCTACAAATGAAAATAATTGCAGGTGGTCTGATACACGTTGTACAAGTCATACACAAGTCACTCATGTGGGCTCATTGCACTGATCACCTGGAAGCATGTTCACGCTATTTATAAAAAGGTATTTCACTCGTTAAATTTGTTTATGTGAGCATATGGACCCGTCTTACTCCTTTCTCCTTTTCATCTTACTCTTTTCGGTTCCTTTGTGTAAGACTGCACGTCGCTTTCCCAGTCTTCTCATTAGTCTATTGTTATCCAGAGTCACCTACCACGGTCTCCTTTTCATCTCTGGTAACGAGCTTGTGATGCATGTATCATTTATATATAATTATGGACATATGTCGATCATAAACAGATGAAACCGAGCTGCTAGGCTCGAGTCCTGATTCAAGGGTCTACCAGCGAGCTCCAGTGGGACTCGAACCGATGACCTTGAGTAGTGGACAATTATCCCACTGGACACACCAATTCCTCTTTTTTCCTGTACTTTACACAAAATCTTTATGTATTTTTCATATTTGTGAAATTATTATTTATTTCATGTTTCTGAGAAGCTTTTTTGAATGTGTACTTTCATTTTTTATGTGAGAACGCGTAATCCTGTCTTCACAAGCAAGAATAAAATTTTGGAAATGAAGATTCATAATTGATAATTCATTTTGAATTTGCATTTGTGTGAAGAAATAATTCAAGTCCGGAAAAAAAAGAAAGTTGACACTTCTTGTTAGCAACAAATATTGTGTTATTAGTATGTAATTATTGAGCTATATTACAAACTTGTTTGACCCTTGATTGGGCCTCATAATACAAACACAATCTCCCTTTAATAAATATCTGATGTTAGCCTTACGCAACCAAGACTTCAAACTCTTTGTTATTAGTTACACAGACCAATTAGGTGACTTGTATGACTAAGAGCAGGGTTCACAAAGAACAGCATTCACTGCTCTTATTGTCACTGGTGATCATGAGATTGTAGACTGTCTTCATGATTTATCATTCTCTAAAATCATAACAGATAGCTCTACAACAAAAGGCATATATCATTTCTCCAGACAAAAAAGCACATGGCACACAAAAGTAATCCAACAGGCCTCACCTTTCTTTTCGACTATTATGTTAAAGGAACATCTGACCCTGACAGGTGCGCCATCTTTAGTCTTCTCCTTATATAATGCTATGAACGTGACCTTGGTAGTGCCCACCTTGAAATCAGTGTCTGATTTGTGAGTTTGTGTGACCGAGGGGTCGCCGACAAAGTCTGGCTGTGTGAAAGAGACACGCCTAGTGTCACTTGATGTGACGACGTGGATGTCTTGAGGACAGTAGAGAGGTTCTGACACAGAAAAGACATGAATAGTGTTCAATACAAATAGCTGGAACTGAGTCAACATTGCAGCACAGTTTCTCCCTTTTTTACAAATAATTCGAAGGAGACTAATTCCACAAAATTTGTAACTAAAATCAAGGTGTTTGTACGAAATCCTTGTCACATATTAAGAATAACAACAGTCAGAGTCATTGAATATGTACTAAATTAGTTCTACTGAAAAATAATTATAAGTAATTACCTACAGAAGTAAACTTCAAATAAATGTTTTTTCTTCAATAAAGTCGTAATAAATGAATGCTTTCCCTGAATTGATTTTCTGAACATGTTGGGCTCTTAACTATAAGGAAAACATTGGCTACAGCAATCGTCTAATGCTGTAACACTTTTTCACAGTATGGTTCACAACTCATTTCCAATTACCAACGATTCACTATACATGAAAATAAAGGTACATGCAGAGTTGTATAGCAAGGCACCAACTTTTGCAAATGAGTGGAAACGGCAGTTTTCTTCAGATATATGAACACAAGAACGGTTTCTGATTACGGTAAAAATTCTCCATTTTGGGACAGTGAATAGTTAATTAGTTTACTCAAGGTAGGAGCCCGTACCAAATTTTAGATATATTATATTAACTGTCTCAAATCTAAGAATTACAATAAAAAACAAATGACCATTCACCTAGATGTTACACAATATGGGGAATCATGAAAATGTTGCGTCAGAGGCTACTCTTGACAATTATATCAACTGCCAAGTCTATTTTCAAGAATCTGTTGATCTAAAACATAATGTTAAGTGCCAAAATCACCCATGTCCCAACATTTAGAATCAAGAACATTCAATTTTGCTTCGAATTACAGTGGGTGTCCCAAAGAGGACTGTCAGAGACTCCCAAACTGGAGAATGTTTACAGTACTATGTAAAAAGAGGACCACAGCACAACCACAGACTTACTGTATTTACTATCAGCAGGCGACAGAGTAGTGGGCTGGCTGGCAGCTGTAGAACAAAGGAATACGACACATAACATAACGCTGCATTTGGCTATTTGCTGAAAGTAGCTGCAAAATTACAGCTCAACCGTGAAAAACAAAACAGGATCAGTTTCTTTGCGGAAATGCCACATGTGCGCGCGCGCATATACACAGTAATGGATATATCCTGGATGTATAGATTGCACTGAAGTCAAATATAGTCTCATGTATGTAGCACAAACGAGTGCTTCAGCAGCAGGTGACTTCAGGAAAATCATTAGAGCATAAGCTGTGATATACTTCCTCCCCAACACATTCAACATTAACTCGCAATGATTGAAGTGCTGACAACTTGGCCAGCTCCTGAAACGCGTTAAAATTCGCCAGAACAGTTATCGCTTCCTGGTAATGTCTCCCTCCTTCCAGTAAGAGAAAGGGGACCAATGAGAACTCAACATAAGGATGTGTATTAGCTGCTGGCTAATGATAATGTACCTTATACCACAATATCAGCCACGAATGGCCAATACAACCGTGTAATAACCCATTTAGTTATCTCGTGAATGAGATAACATTTTGGCGGGAATCGAGGCCCGTTTTGAACCCGGTCCACAGGAGATTCCACTGCACCACTCAGAGGCTAACATCATCGAACGTGAAAATAGAATACTTAAATGAGCACGCGCAACAATCGCATGTTCAACAAAGGGCATTGTACCGACATTTATACGCTATGAAAAATAAGACGTAAAATTTTCATAAAAACGATATTTTAATTCAGTGAAATTTATCTCTCATTTTCTCTCACTAGTAAATCACCGATCTCCAATTTGAATGCGGGTATCCTGTCGTCAGGATCCTTCGACTTGAGCATTATACTCAGTTACCAGTGGTAACCTACTTTAGCAGACGATATTTTCTCGGTTGAAGCTTAACGTGATTAAAATGTGTAGTAAGCTATTATAATATTTGCTAAGCCTCTATTTATAGATTCACTTTCTTTCCATTTTGTTTAAATTTTCAATTGGTTTGTAGTAAAAGCATGTATTTGACAAAAATAGCTCGGCTTTTCTACAAGGTCACGACCTCCGACCTCGGGCCGCTGACACAGAAAGTAGTTACAAAGCCGAGGCAAGTCGAGAAAGGTAGATCGATTCATTGCAATGTTTCTCCTTCAGTATGTGGTATAAATAGATTATTACATGTTCTCAGTCGTTATCCCTGTATTCTAGAGCCCTCGTAGATTTGGGAGAAATCCAAAATCTACTTGGGCTCTAAAATACAGGGCATAACGACTGAAAACATGTAATAATCTATATACATATTGTAATGCAAAATTATAAATATAAGCTTCATCCTTCTAGGGGTTTAACAAACTCAGCTACAGAATTGAGAAGCCCACGCAGAGACGACAGCAATATGCATAATAGAAATAATAATAACAATAATAATAATTATAATAGCTCATGCAGAACTTGCCAGGAGTGGACTGAGTTGACACGAGAGGTTGCGATGTTAGATAGGCGTCGCTGGTAGTTGGAGTTGCACTTTGAGTGACTGGCATATTAACAGACAGTGTAACACTATGAGTTGAAGCAGTTAGTGGCACACTTTCAACTGTGGTCATGCGTCTGATATACACACTACTTGGCTGGGAATTCTCCGTTGGAGCAGCGGTCGCTTAGAAACAAAAAGTGAACTATGTTAGTAATGGCTCAACAACTAGCTGAAATGCTCACGATAAGTGAAGCAGGCAAAATCATAAAGCTAAGCCTACACGGCGTAACAGTATCAACAGTATTCATCGCAATGGCTCGACAACTAGTTGAAATGCTCAGGCTATTAAGCAGGCTAAATTCTAAAGCTCATTTCTACATGGTGTGACAGCATCACAGTTATCAGCAGTGTATTGTGCTTTCAGTTACCGCTGTGCAATGAGGAAATACCGTTATGTCATGTAGTAGCGCCTGGGTGATAATTTTTTTTTTTAAACATTTTTTGACTTTGCGCTTATTTCAAACCCAGCGCTCGTAATTTTTAATGCTTGCAACGCATCTATTCATTATTATGTAAATGTTATTTTGACTTGCATTTAGTTAACAGTACACTTTACACTATCCAGTAAAACATCGAAGGTAAATTGCTGCTAGAATTAAACTTTCAATTAGCCTTGAATTACCACCACCAGCACTCAACAATGGTGTTTCCAATTACCTTTTACGTGGCGTTTATTCAAGACTGGTGCTTAATAAAGGACCAGCACTAACACGTGACTCTACGATAACACAAACGCAAATTGGTGCAGCACCAGCTTATCAAACAATGCATGTCGTATTAAGTCAATTTCAGAACTTTGACAGCAATTACAATACCCCCTTCAGGGTAATAGTCGGATAGTGCCCACATTTTGAGAACCAGTTCTCTCCACTGAACAACAGGCACAAACTGGCTCTCAAAATGTGGGCACGTTATATCTGACTTAATTGCCCCCTTTAGAAGAGATCATTAGACAAGCTTAACATAGCCCTTTACCAATGCAAGCAATCAATTCATTTTTTACTAAAGAGACAGTGACCATTACTGTAATTCACAATAGACTCACTATTGGCAATACAAGTATGTCCATCTGGACCCAGGTGAGAGTCCTCTTCACAGGTACACATCATGTTCACACCTGGTACATATTTACACTCATCACATTGTAAATCCACAGGGCACCCTGAAACAGATTGTATCAATACCTTTAACATGACGGTAGTTGTTGGTCACCTTACAATTTTCAGACGCTGGAACTTGAGTATCTTTCACAAGTCAACCATCCCCAGAACTGGACTAGTTTTAAATATTTTGAAATAGTTTATTAGGCATTAAATAAATGTTGGTCAGTTTAGGATAAGGTTGGGAACAGGTTTGTTTACATTGAATTATACTATACATTCTTCTGAGTACCATCTATCATTTCTGTGTATTTCGCTGTAATAATTTCCTTGTGAGAACATTCTGATGACGAAATCTGATTTTCATGCCATGCTTTCCAGTGCCACACTAACAGCTGAGTCTTGTAGTGTGTCAACAACACAAAAGCAAAAAAAAAGTTTTTAAAAATATGAATGGTTAATCTAAGAGTCATTTAAGATACAGTTTCAGTAATGTCTTAATTGTTAACATTTTCTAGACTTCCAGACTTTGAATAGTTTCCAAGCAAAACTTAAGGATTACTGTGTAAAGAAAATGCAACTTTAAAGAAATAGGATTTATTTTGAAGAGAAATTTTAGATCTCCAAAATTTGTTGATACCAACCAAGAATTGTAGATGGATCAAACTGTACAACCATTTGAGTGGGTCGCATCAGACCGGGAGCAACCGTTCTCAATTGGTTTGTGAGCAAGTCCACCACATAGAGGGCACTACTGTTCCAGCTTGTCAGGAAGAGATAATCGTCCAGCACTTTGATGTCATAGATGTGTGGCAGGTTGAGAATGTTCAGCTCTGTTTTGTTGATGCCTACAAGAGGGTAGCACACAGCAATTACAGTTTCTGTGAAACAGACTGTGTTAGGGTCAAGTTTAGTATGCAACTAATAGTTGTACCATAAAGGAAATAGGAGCTAGCTATGACAACCTATACTATAACACAGGAACAGCTCAATAAAACAAACATATATCTAATTCCATTTCATCAACGGCAAATCTAGAATTGTGGCAAAAACATATCAAATAACTGTTCTTGGAATAGTAAGATGGCTACAGGGGAAATAAATCTAACAACTCTGATAGTTTAAACAGCGACAATAGCTTCATCTGTGTTAAGTCAGAAAAATTCCCCAATTTAAAACCACGGCAAACGCAGCAAATGCTCACATTCTCCTGTGTGGTCAAAGAAACTTGGAACACATTATTGTCTCCCCAATCACATTTCAGAATGGAGATATGGTGATGCTTAATGGATAAAAGACTAATAGGGAGACAGAACCTGCCAACAAACTTATTAACTTTCCTCCTTCAGACGTATTTAATGGCTGATGCAAAACTGAGTGGATAAATTGTTTCCTGTTTTGAGAATAAAAACAGATGCATAAAGTTCGTCACCTACAGGGTCACATGTGGTCACATTATGTAACTTAGAAATTACAAGTCTTGAAAGACTGCCGCCTTGACAAGGGGTAGAACCCGAGACTTACAATCTGTGTAGACGCTCAGAAAACCAATCAGGGTCTGTGACCATCACTCACATTCCCAAATAACAATAGGTCACTGATACTAAAAAGTATAATGTCAAGACATTTTTAGGTAGACTGGTTGTTCATTGTAATTGTTTGTTTAAATAAAAGTGTAAAATTCAGTGAAAAATAAACAAAGTTTTGTTCATTATTTCTCTGAATTTAAAATTTAGAACAAATTTTCCATAAACCTAAAGCCAAACACAGTGAAACCCATGCAGTGTTTATAACCAAATTACTCTCCCAAGCAATCTTTTCACTGAAGGTCAAACCTAGAATTGAAGGTCAAAGCTATACCAGACATGACATTGCAACTGATGCAACATCAGAACCTAATACAACCTTTCACCCCTTATATCACAGATGTAGTACAATATCCTCTGCATTACAATATCCTCTGCATTACAATATTCTCTCATTACAATATCCTCTGCATTACAATATCCTCTGCATTACAATATCCTCTGCATTACCACAATTTCCCCATTTCTTGTCTCTGTCATAATTCCAAGTTGTGGAACACCATGGCTGGTTGTGGTTCACACTGGGGCACGTGAAATAATTCTGGCCTTTGAAGAGAAACGGGAACACGCACAAACCGCCACCACCATTTCCACCAAAGGTTTGGATGTTGTTATCTGATAAAACAAGAGGATGGTGTCACATTGTAGCAGAGTCAAATGTAAACAGCCTATTTGTTATTCAACTAGCACAATAAACAGATTAAACACCCAGTAAATCTACTGGTGTTTCACTAGAAGTAATATCTAAAGTAATGGCAGCCGAGCACAAAGCAGTAATTACGAAAGACCTTGGCTTCATGGCACATGTTGTCCACATGTATTGCTGTTCTGCAAGTGGCCCTCTAACTGGAGTAAGCTTCTTGTGATCAGCTGACAAGTCACGACTTGTGTTCTAAAAGTAGCCATATTGAGAGCGGGATACACTCAAGCGCATATGTTGCAAGATTGCTGCAACCGAATGCACACAGACCCTCCGCATGCAGTGCAACTTTGACCGAGCTCAGCAAGAAGTATCGATGCAGGATCACAGCAGGAGACATGGCCGCACACAATGCAACAACAATTCCTGCACCAAGTGTGGCTAACTCAACCTAGGATGTAAGTATGTATTGTTCGAAAAGTCCCTTAAATTATCCGAAAATTTGGGGTGAAAATCTCAAAACAACTTTGTTGTAAATGCATTGTATAAATACAAATACAAGCAGTTGATAAAAAATATTATAAATCTCAAGCCGAACTACACAAAAGCAATCATGACAGAGCAGCTTTGAAAAAACACAATGTAAGTGCACTTAAATCACTTCAAAATTCCTAATAACATTCAATTCGTTAAGGTTCCCTGAATTTTGCAGAATTTCACACACTTAAGTATTCCACATAAAGCAGTGTTATCACAATACTAAAACAGTGTAGTAATAAAACAACAAAGTTGTCTCTTTCACTGTAAACTTTCTAGAACAAGAGCCACTTTCCAGTGCCAATTTAAGTTTGAGGAAGTTAAAAATTTTGGGTTCTCAAACAAAAAAGGCCACAAAATTGCTGTTACTAGCTAACTGCAAAATCACTATGGTTGTAAATGCTTAGCCCATGCATCGTCGGACAGTTGGAACTCCGCTTCTGAGTCTGAATCATAAACAATTTGTGACATAGCATTGATCCCATCAGTCGAGACAAATCAACAAATCGCTCTACATTTGAGAAAAAAAATCCCATTGTCAACCAAATGCTTCTAACAAACAAAATACTAACACCGAATGGTCGTATGATGTCATTAACTGCATTTAAACACTGAGCTAAAAATAGTCGAACTGGACACAGGTACCTAAGTCACCAACAGCCGACACCGGCATTCAGCCGAGCCATGTTTGAAGTCCCCAAAAGACGACACTGACAGTGAAAGAATTAAGCTGACTCCCATCTCTTGATTGGGATGTTTATAGCCATGTAACAGACTTACCTCCAACAATCTATACCAATAAGCAAAACACCAGTTACTTACCTATCAGACAGTTGCCCCACAGTCTATCCTGTGTATAATTATCCGATGTGGCACACCATGGCTGTGTATGGTCCATCGTAATACATGAGAAGTGCTGCCTGCCTCCATACACAAATGGGAACACACAGGGAGTGCCAGTACCATTACCACCAAACGTTTGGACGTTGTGATCTGTCAAAACAAGAGGAAGTTCAGCCATTCCATTTCTTTCGCTAGTATTTATCATATTAAGTAAAATGTTGATTAACATAGTAACCTTTCAAAACAATCACTTCTCACTTTCTTCGCCTAGCATCCCACCTTGAAAAACTGACAAAATTGAACTTTATATTAGGTGCTTTTTGCCCTGTTCAGTTCTCACTTGAACCATATTTTCATTACTTTATTAGTACTATTCTCAAGTACTCTCTGAAAAGTCCATTATAGTTATCACTCTCGTGTATAATATGTAAGGTAAAAATAAATTTCGAACCTAAAATTGTATTTTGTCATAATAAATGACCTTATTTCGCCAACCTTTTCATCTCTGGAAACAAACTTGTGACACATTACTATCTTTATTGTTCATACATAGGCCAATCATAAATTCACAATTCTCACAATTTCTATTCTGAGAAAACGTATGAATCCGTACTTCTCGCAATTTCTCTTTCGAGGAAACGTAAACTGTACATTGTACTTACCTATACAGTTGACCCATGCTTTGTCCCGGGTATAGCTATCAGTGGTGGCACACCACGGCTGAGTGTGGCCCAATGTAATACAAGCCACGTATTCCTTGTTTTTGTATTCATACGGAAACACACAGGCAGACCCATTCCCATTTCCACCAAAGGTTTTGATGTGGTAAACTGTCAAAACGAGTCATACAAAGTGAGAGTGTGTGAAATAAACAGAGAATTACTGCAGTGTTCTCCACAACAGAAAATTCAAACTCAAGATGAATATTCAGCAAATTTGAGTGCATGATTGTCTAAAAGTCCGTGTTCAATCTGTGCGGAGTTTGTATGTTAAATCTTGGACTCATTTTACTGATGTCAAAAGTTCAAATGCACCAGCTAATTTGCTTAAGAAACAATACGGTAAAGTCGCGTGATTTTCGGACGGCCCGCCATTTTCGACCAAGAATAAATATTTCCGAAATGAGTTTTTCATAGTCCACGAAATTCGTACAAGGTCCAAAAACTGTTTTTTAATGATCTTCGAACTTCGGACAATGCCATAAACGTCGGATTTTTGCCCCGCGACTTTCGGACAAGGAAAATTTTAGAAACGCTAATTTGGTATCGACGCAACTCCCGTGTCACTAAAGCGTTCAACGGATGATTACTACTCTGTAAGGCTTGAATCTGAGAATTGGTGTAACGGGCTTTGTAATTTTTACCTTGTCTTGACGATGTCAAGACCGTTACTCGATTGTCTTGCATTTAGCTTGTGTTTGGCGCTTTAGCTATGGAAAGAGTCACCGAGTCCCGCATGACGAAAATTTCTGATGAAAATACAAATGGGAAATACACCGAAGGCTGCAGTTTTTCGTTGTAGCGTAACATGTGCTCTGGTTTAATTAGACCATGTTGTTCGACTTCGGA
>NMRA01000239.1:252733-270524 GCA_002633005.1 Phoronis australis | reverse complement strand
GATAGCGCAGTTTTGAAAAGATTCCGTCACTTGCCGAGAACGGTTTTTGAGCATCGGCAATGCAAGCCGAATATTTCATATTGAGAAAGCACATCTTTGAAAAGAAGAACCAACACTTGTTGGGAACGGTCTTTGTGCGTCGACGGCGCACATTTCTTATTGGGAAAGCCAGATTTTCAAAAATTAATCGCTCAGACCATTTGAGTCTCATTTACCTGCAATTATACTGCTATCAAATGACCGAGCCAGCATTGTTGATACTGCGACCGCTCATCGAAATAATGTACACCCACGAAATTCGGACACTAGCGGAAACCCAAATTTGGAGGTCCGCCAAATTCGGACACCACAAAATGATATTTCGCGAGATTCGTCCAAGAATGAATTTTTTCTATTGGAATTAATTTTCAGTGTCCGAAAATCACGCGACTTTACCGTAGTACTTCACCTAGTATAGTTTTTGAGATGAACTCGGACACAAGTAAGCCACATGCGGCAAGGTGAAATCCAAACGTGCTGCGCGACGAGTCAAAACTAATTGTGGCGAGCACTCAGAATAACTCTAGTTTAGCAGTCTAGTAATTATTGAAGCAATTTCATAATTTTCTCAAAGAATTTGAATTTCTCTGAGTGATCAATGCTTGTTAGGTCAACGTAACCTGGATTACTTGAGCTTTATTGTCTCACAGGTAATATTGGTATGAGACAGGCTATTGTTTATAAAATTTTTGCTTTCAATGGCAAGCTCAAAATGTAGGATTCCCCATGTGTTTCTGATGCAGCACAGGATGTGTTGAAGACCTTCAGTTTATAAATACGAAAATCAACAATGCTACCTGTCAACTAAATTTTCCTCCGTGTCATTTATTTTGATGACTGGGTATTTTGGGATGACATTATGAAAGTGGGATGGTTTTTGTGGATAAAAAAAGAACAAAGGCTAAGTTATTCACTTAATTTCACCAAAGATTGGCCTATTATGAAGACAAGAATGTTTTGATGGCACCTATGAGCAATCTCTTTTTGAAGCACTGGATCACTCAAAAACGAATCACATAGGAAAAATCTAAAAACTTCACTCAAAACGAATGAGAATTCTCCCACTAAAACGTTGGTCCTCACAAACAGGGAAATGGTACCTATTTTTCATTCAATGAACCCAAAGACCCAATCCTTTCAACTGTTTTCCATACTAATCAAAAACAGAGAAAATCTGACAAGGAAAACCTGGAAAGTTTTAGCCATGGCTACCGAGCTGAACACAAGATTGGGGAGTTGTTACATAACATAATGTTGTTGTGATGAACTGTCCAGAGTTGACAAGTGGACAATTATGGATGGTCAGAAAACCACAAGTCCTTCTGCTCAATTACTCTTTACTGTACTTTAATTTGACTGTGTTAAAATAAGAGTTGACTGAAGAATTATGATGTTTGATTTCAATTTCTGCCTTTTTTGTGGCCCGAAACAGAGCCGACGTTTGAATTCTTCATAAAAAATGAGAATCAAACCTTTTTTCCTTCCAAAAATCTGCCAAGTTTTGTTGGAGATAGCTATAATTCAGATCAGCCAATTTGATTGTCTATCCAACAGTTCCACTACCATGTTTTATTACCACGCCTGGAGACCGGACAAAGGCCTATCCAGATTAGTAAGTTCAGGTATCAGCAGTATCTAAGCTACAAGAATTAAAATGTTCATACCATCAGGATGAAGAGTATAAACTTTGCGCAACTGTCCATCACCCACGTACAACTTGCCCCCTCTCTTGTCAAAATGCAGACCATTGGGCCACTTCAGCTGTGTACCAATCAAAACCCTCTTCAGCTTGCTTTGCAAGTCATAACGTGACACTGACGGAACACGACCCCACTCCGTGAAGAACAAATACCTTGTGGAAAAATGTAAAATTTGAGGTTAAAATGTGAGATGTCATGTAATATTATGAGGTAAAATCTCACCAATTTTAGGCACAATATAGAGGCCACGTTTTTTCCATAACCACCAATGAAATTTTATTTTCTATGTTCAAGTTCTGTACCACGGCTACCAAAAGACAAAAATGTTTACAAAAACTGTTGACATTCGCAATGTTAGAAGCCCTTGAAAAAATAAAAATATATTTTTAGCAACTATTTTTGTTCAAAATTGGTGATATTTTGAACTATTTACTTTAGAGCACAAATCATCAATCAATCTCATGACAAGCTTGAGAACTATTTACCTTACTTTCATGTTGAAATATCACAACACATTACGTAGAAAATAAATCTGAAACTAAATAAGGCGATCCAGATCCTCCCAAGGATACTATTGTTTCCCGAAATGTAGAATATAAATAGGTACAACAAGAATGGATCAACTGAAATTTTCGGATGTAATAACGTCCTTTGTCAACAGAAACAGAAATAAAGTAAAATCAAACATTATATTTCAGTTGATCCATTCTTGTTGTTTTATTTACCTATTTATATACAACACATTAATAACGCTTTGTGCAACAAAATAGAAGATAAAATTCCAAGTTGCTGAAAATAAGCGCACTTAGGCGAATGCACTGGCTTGTAAGAGTACCTGATTATCAGGCATAGACTGACACTGTTCTTGATTAAACTATTTTATTCTTATTTGATTGGCACAACCCATAAGGTCATGACAGTGATGATGTAATTTGTTTACAATAGCATGGTAGGGAACATTCTACAAGATTCTAGCATGTTTACTTAGTAATTAATGAAGTCTAGAACATTTTAGTACCTAGTCTATGTCTGCAGAATTATTGTGTGGATTCCAGAAAGTTCTAGAATGTGCTTGAATTGGTGAAAAGTCCGAGAATATTGTAAGAGACCATAAATACCCAGGCATGGGTTACTTGGGTTAGTTACAAGAGAATTAAAGTTGAGTTGAGTGAAGATCAGCTGTTACAGCGATAGTCAATAGAGAGCCAGCTATAGAGACAGCATGTTATTGAATCAAGGAGTGTAACTGTCACTGGAAGTGTCACAGAAGTTCATCGCAAGCCACGGCTTTGCAGCGCTGGCTGCAGCATACAAACAGGCATTATGTCAGACGTTTTGTTAGAGCAGACTTGTGAACGTACGTTCGAGATTAATAAAGTGATTAACTTGAGCCAGTATTCAGTCTATAGTCCCACCAAAACCTACAGCACCAGTCGTTGACAATCTATTTCCACCCATCCATGGGGAAAAATGTGACAATGATCCTTTATCTGACTGGTGTGCATGTGCCTGCATGACAAAGATCTCTCGATTAATTTCAACTCCAGACAACAGCACTCTCCGAATCCAGATGTGAATCTATTACTTTGTTAAGCGTTCGCACTGTCTTTTGCCCCGCAGAATAGCTCGCAAACCAATAGTCTACCATATCTTGTATGCGAGCCAACCTTCAACCGTAAATTTAACATTTATTTACGAAGCTATGATGGGAACGAGTTGAAAACAACAACATCGAAGTCGCTGCAAAATGTTTTTCAATGATTCTACAGGTAACTACTTAAAGTATTGAAAGAAGTTCATTTGTTTGCCTACCATGCACATCACATGACCATGCAGCATGCGGGCTTACTTGCTCCCAGAACTCGCAGCAATGGCACGTGGACGGTCTAGTCCACTCACCACCACCTGATATGTGGAGTTATCACCAGAGAGCGCCACAGATGCTATCAGTCCATCCTCAGCACTGGTCCAGAAAAGACGTCCGTCTGCAACCGTCAGGCCATCAACAACCTGACCTAGTTTGTAAAACACTTCACGGTTGCTTCCATCCACATTGGCCCGATAAATCGTGTAGCTGAAAAATGTAATCATGGTATTCTACAGTGCACTGGCCTAGCCTCCCCAAATACATAACGGCGATTCCTTCAAACACATTGAACTAAAACTCTAAGTTCACTGCACTCTAGCTGATGGAGTAGGCCTTGGGATCTGGGTTTAATTCTTTGAGCATCTGCACAATCATAGAAACAGACAACAGTAAAAAAACACTTAAAAGTCAACATCAATGCATGAGTTCCATATCTTCAAACATACTTTTGTTCAGTGTCAAGGACAAAACTAAAACTAAAACAAAAGAACAATGCGGTACAAGACCAAACATGCGTGCTATTAATTATAGCCACAAGAACTTAACAAAGCTCTGATTCTCCACAACTTCAAATATGCGACATTCTTAAAGTGGTATTTCATCCTTACTCGTTGACATCGCTGAAGTATATCATGTTACTTGAGGGGTCGTGAGCCAGACCCACAAAGTTGGACAGGAAGCTGTTGCCCTCGACAACAGAATAGGCAGTGTGATCCTGCATGGAATCCAAGCTCACCATCTTGATGGCGTTCATGTCCGCAAACATGAGGAACTTGTCGGTCACTAGAATAAGAAAACATTACGTACAGAGTAATGAGCACATGCAGTTACACAGATCTCCTCCAGGGGCCTCCACTGACATCTGCAGCCTGTGTTTACAAACTACTCTCAACATAGTTGACTGACAACAAATCTAGATTAGTAACAACATAGCAGTTAGGTCTTTTATTTCATCCACATTAATCACTGTTTTACGGACAAAGATAACTTTCGAACTCTTGGAATAGCAGTTCTCAATTTATGATATGCGCGCGTGTGCGCTCGCGCCCACGCACACACACACACACACACACAAGTTTTCAAAACTGATTGGACATAATAATGTTTTTAGCAAAGTTCCGTCATAACAAAATTAATTCATTTTGATTCTCACTGGCAAAACTTCCTCAAAAATCTCAAAATCTTCAACAATTTTCCGCCTAGCAATTAACTGAAATTCCATCCATCTGTCTATTCTGACTAACACAAATTAGCAACGTTGCAAAATGAACACAATTAGCTTAAACAACATAACTACTTCATCCCAATAAAAGTTCTCATTGCCAAATAATTCTGGTACAAAGTGCATCAGAATTAGGAACAGTTCGTCCGAAGTCCGACAGAAAACATAACATGTCAAACTAAAGATGTGTCAGATGTGCTGGAAAACCTTCGCACTCACCTGAGCACTGACTCGATTTGCGGAGGATACCCTGAATATCAGCACTGTAACTATCACAGGCACAGGAATACGATGGACTAGCACCGGATGGTTCAGGTATGCAGATGTCATCACAGCTAGACCCAGCACATCTATTGTTGGCTATAAAAGTAATACTAAAGGTGATACACCTACTGATAAATAAGACAATATACCTGATACTATGATGACAGCAGTGTAAACATTGCCTTCTCCCATTCCTAGCTCGTCCATGTATGGAGGTGATCAAATAAATGATCTTGTCAGCCAGGACCATTAACCCGGCCCTTATAAGATGCATTAATTCAGTTACACGTTATAAGTCCAACAGGGACAGTCGTGTGACTAAGAGCAGGGTTCACAAAGAACTACTTTCAAAAGGCCTGTTGCGTGTTAAGACACCCACAATTTGCAACAGTCCAAACTTTTATGCCAATGAGGACTAATTGCCCCCTTCAAGCCCAAAATGCTTCATCACTGACTATTCACTACCGATTAAAACAATATGATTTGAAACAAGGCACTAAGACCTATAATCTTTAAACCTTATATAAAATTTCCAAACACTCGTAACAAAATACATGAAGCAGTATTTTGTTACATCGCTGCTTATTGTTTCACTTTCAACTTTGTTGAACTATGAACTATTTTTGAATTGTAAGTCAAGGTTGCTGACCCAGAGATACAGTACAAGGCAAAAGTATTCACACACAGACCCAGAGATACAGTACAAGGCAAAAGTATTCAGACGCAGAAGCTAAATTCATCGTCAGACTAGTTTTCCTTCAAAACCGAGAATGAACGGGAATTAACAGTATAATTCAAGTACTAAGTCATTCCATAATTAAAATTTTGAGGGCTGGCCCGAATAGTTATTACCAGTCGTTTTTTCGGTTAGCACAATAAGATGTCATAACGGGGAAATAGTAATTTGTCTTGTTCTGCACAATCATAAAGAAAATCATGCACTCACCTGATGACTCGGCGGCCGACACATTGTTAACAACAAGAACAGCTGCGATCCCTCCAAATCCATTTAAATCAGCTATCATAAAGTGGGTAGGATATTCTATTATTGTCCCCGTGGACCAATCTGAGACGATCACAGTTCCTGCATCATCCAGCCCACGGTAGGAGATACCATATGGCACCTAAAGACACAACACAGATTAATAGAAATAAGTTAATGTTTCACTAGACTGAGTAGCTGCATTCCACATTAGATGTTATGCACAGAATTCAACTAGAATTATTAATCATTTCTCGTTTGGGCTCAGTCTTGTGCGAAACCATCATGGGAGTTATGCCTGTAATGGTATTAATTTACAGGTCAAGTGTATTTCTCACTTTATATTTTATTAAATCCAGACTGATGACGATGATGATGATGATGATGATGATGATGATGAGAATGACGATGATGATGATGGTGGTGATGATAGTAAAGATGGTGGTGATGATAGTAAAGATGGTGGTGATAATGACAATAAGAATGTGTAGAGGGGAGCTGACGAAAACCAGTGCTCAGCGCAAAATGAGGTTACCCTCCACATAATTAAAGAATTGGGGGGAAATTTGCCCAGGCAGCAAGAGCTGGCATGCAATATCGTGTCCAAATTAACAAATTGCCACGGTACCTGAAAGAGCTTGGGTAAAATAATCAAATGAACACTCACAGAAGTTGACTTACTTTGAGTTTTGGATCTGTCTTCGTAGAAATCAACTGCCCCTCCTTTGATACCTTATACAGGGTGGCATTTTTTGAAGCATTGTCGAAGTTAGAGTCAA
The DNA here is from genome assembly GCA_002633005.1 of Phoronis australis. Lineage (NCBI taxonomy): Eukaryota > Metazoa > Phoronida > Phoronidae > Phoronis > Phoronis australis. The sequence continues at coordinate 263,671 of NMRA01000239.1, read as the reverse complement.
CCACATGCACGTATCCGTCGTAGCCAACAGCAACTCCATTGGGATTACTGAGACCTTGAAGCATGACCTTTGGGTTGGAGCCATCCAGGTCAACGCGAACAACACGTGCCTCTGTACCCCAGTCAGTATAGTAGAGATAACTACAGAATATAACACCAGTGTAAGACCACATCAACACAGACACGAAGGGAACACTTTTAATCAGAATGAATTCAATCATAACGTATAAAATTCACTACAGCTGCTGTGAGTACACCGTCTGTCAATTTAGACCTGTTACCATCATGAAACTGGTCTCAACTTGTTTCTTAGTTTAGAACAGAATTCTGGGCTTGGAAAGAGCTGGCAGGTTAAAGCCAAGTTCAGCAAATAACATTACCCATGTCAATGTTTCCCCTGGATATCAAAAGGAGCAATGTGGTGAATGGTCGTGGCGGATGCGGAGCCCGGTGCCGCAATGACGTGTCATTTCGTTATCTCAGTAATATGAAGAGTTTTGTATCTTTCTAACTTGTTTCAGTCACCAATTAAAGTTGTGTTAGGAAGCAGACACGTCAGGATAGGGCTTCAGACTGTCTACTTGTTAAAACTGAATTCTCTGGCTCTAGGTACGTGAAAAAAAATATTTTAATCTATTTTGACCTGATTTAAGCTAACTTGTATGACGAAACTTCCGTTAATATCAATCCACAAACATCGACAATAGCCATGTAACTTGTGTATTGCATATTTTTTGGTTAGGATTAGGTGTGCGGGGCCAAAAACCAGCGTAGCAGGCAGCTCAGATTTTTACACTTTTTGATGTCCAACAACTTCTATTTTAAGGAAAATCACTTCTAATCTGAGTAAGTAACAATTTGAGACCAATTTATGACTTAGAAGATGATTAAATGAAAAGTTTGAATTTTAATACTAGAAGGCAGGTTTATCTCTACCAAAAGCAGTCAAGCATGGTTATAACAAATAGTAATAAGCCTCCCAAAAACCTGGATATAATGTTTGACTGTCAATATCTTTGTTATATTTTACCTAGACTAAAGACTTAATGGCCACCAGGGAAAGTTGCAGTAGTCGCATCCACCCGAAATTCAACTAGTGCCAGCACATTTTTATCACATACCTCCATGTCATGATTCATTGAAATCTGTCACTTGATTCTCCAGACATCGTCTGAAAATACTATTTCCCCAAAAAGCACAGAAAACCCCTTTGTCGAGACCAAAACGGCCAGTAGGGGTGCTACAGTAGTCCAATACAGAAAGGCTCACCCCCCCAAAAAGATTGAAAAGTCCAACCAATCTGACCCTAAAGGCGGGGCAAAATTGAAAAGTGCTATGCCAATTATGAATCTGAAACAATATACAAAGGCAACCTGCAAACCCTAAACACCTGCACCTTACCCATTGACTTCATCCAGATCTAGTCCTCGAGGTCGTTCTGTGTCCGCCACTACCACTTTGCGACCATTTTTGTCACGACCAATCATCTCTATTCTATGCCAAGTATAAGCCACATTTTGTAAAACAACGAACCCCATGTTGCTGAAGTACAAACGGCCATTTTGGGCGTCGAAAACCATACCTAAAAAACACAAGATTTGAAATCACATGGATGTGAAAATCACAAGCTTTAACGATGATTGTAACATGCGGCTGATTTGTCCAGTCAGACAAGTAGGAATAAAATTTACTTGTAACTGAACCAATTACTCACTGGACGTTGACAAACCGAAACCACTTGTACTCATTCAGCCATTGAGGCAAGAAATAATATTTTTCATTTCATATTTTCCCTTACTGTCTTCACATCCTTTGGTTTGGTTTACAACAGGTTAATATAAGGGTTTGTAGCGTCTGACACCATTTAAAACTACATGATTTTTTCGGCATCTCGGCACACTGGTGTCAGGACACTCGTGAGCAGACAACAGTTTTCACACACAAAGTATTTGAATCACATGTAACAAAATTCATTGAAGCATGCAAATGAGCTAGCGTTGCTTTTAAAACCAAACTGATCTAAGTCACTAATTGAAAAGATCAAATCTATTCAAGGCCAAATGATTGAGAATATGCTTTTTAAATAAACCGCACAGGTTTGCGAGCCAATTAGTTTCAAGCCCTCCCCGAATGAAACACAATCTGACAACAGGAATCAGCTTGCGTTTTGAGAAAAGTTTGATCGTTACTGCAAGTTCCAGTTATCTCCAAACAACATGTCGCATGGCAGAAATAAAATTACTGCCAATTTCATTGTTTAGTGAATATTTATAGCTGCCATTTTGGCAACAGCAAATATGGAATTTTCCCACCTTTCAAGATCCACACACTTTTTCTAAATAAATATATCCAAAAAATCAGTGACTCTGACATCCTGTGTTTGAATCAAAGCTCATCAAATAGTGAACCCTACCATCAACAACACCGATAGAATCAGACGAATTGAGGAAAATCTCATGTTGACTTCCATCTAACTTTGCTCTGTGAATGTTGGCCTGCATAACATCACTCCAGTACACTAGCTGTAATGACCACAGTGGTAACAGTTATTATAGTAACGTTATCAGGCATGTTAGAAATACGAGATGACATAAAAATGTACCGCAAACGCTGATTCCAAGTTTTACCAAATTTTTGTTTATCACTTTAAAATTCTGAAGACTGCACTTCCAATTTTTATCTGCAACCAGGTCTAGGCATCCCACAGATCGTATTAACTTTGCATGCTGGGGCATAATCAGACCAGCACAGTGTGATCAATGAAGTGTCGCAATCGAAGACAGTCATGTTAGGGCAAAATAAGACAATAAATTGAAAATATCTTCCAGTTGTAGAAACCATGGCTTAACACAGGCCTTAAAGGATTCATAATCTATACTCATCATCAAAAATCGACTGCTGCCGGTACACTGTAATCACAAACTTACGAGTCAAGTTTCAATGAAATCCATCAATTGAATCTCAAGATATCATCCATAAATGCTCTTCCCCAAAATATATGGCTGAAAAAGCCCCTAGCCAAGATGAATCAGCCACTAGGGGGTCGCTACAGTAGTCCAATTCACCCGATAACACATTGGTGTCATCAAATAATAACTCTGCATCACATTTCATTGAAATCTGTCCATCGGTTCTCTAGATACAATACGGAAATGCTCTTAACCAAAAATACCAAAAAGCCCCCGTCTTCTTATCCTGGGGGGGGGCCCAGCACATTGAAAAATGGCATGCACCACTCTAGAAAGTGCCTGAATTTCATCAACAGATGTCCAGAGGTTTTTTGAAATATCAAGTAGAAACCTGGATATAGGATTTCGGCAATGTGCGACAAATCAATTTAAGCCAGAGAAGTTCTGTTGACATGCAACTTATAAAATGTACACAATCATGGTTTAGATAAATTCTGCGAGAAACATCATTGACAGAGAGATGATTTCTGTACACATAATACCTGTAGCAAATGTACAGCCACAAACCTTATTGATGCAGTCATAAGCCACTGCCACTGGCCTGGGACTACGGCCTACGTAATGAAGGGCACCGCCCCCTTCGGACATGAATCCCACAATTCCTGCATCAGGAAAAGCAGCCAATAGGAACTCATCTGGCACTGTGGAAAAAAAGTGAATTATACAACATAGTAATTCAGTCAGAAATCAAATACTTCCAAATGTTTCTGACGTTTTAATTCATCATAAAAAGTTTAAACTATGTGCCTCATTCACCTGTAATGTTACATACATCTAGCATTACATATTTTGGACTCTTGTGGCAAGTGTAGGCTTACTTTTAAAATGGAAGAGGTAGTGTGGCTTAGTGGGTTGAGTGCCTGCCTCTAGCTCAGAGGGTCGTAGGTTCAAATCTCACTGCTGGACCATGGAGTCAGGTCTTTAGCTCCCCAGCTAAGTCCTAATTTGTGTATATGTGTATGTGTGTGCTATGTGTGTTTAATAATGAATAAAAAATGGTTTCAGGTGTTTGATGCAACAGGCCTGACTCAGAGCGGGCTGTAACATGTATCAGACCATCTGCACTATTTTTTTACTATTGATATCAATCTCTTAATTTTTGGAACAGTACAAGACGAAAGTAATCAGACAAAATACTATTTTCTCGTCCTGATGACTAATTCTGTAAACTGCAAACAAGAGCAACGCGGAGCGTTGAAATGCGCCCACGAATGCATCGCAAACGGTGTGCTTTTAGGGTTGTTTATTGGTCATAAAAATGGCCACTAGATGGCATAAAAACGTACAATCCATCCGAAAATGGGAAAATGTCATAGCTTCTTTAATAGAAAGCTATTCACCAAATTTCATAGAAATCTGTCACGGAACTTCAGAAAACAAAGGAAAACAGAATAAAATGAAAACTGCTACTAGGGGGCAAAGTGTTCATTGCATCCACCTGAAAGTCCTCATTGTCTGTTGCTAGCTTCATATAAATACTAAATTTAATAAAGACCCAGCAGTGGGTTTAGGAGATACAGCAATGGGTGCAAAACAACAAAACTACCATTGGAGGTGCCACAATAGTCAAAGTCATCATCGTCAACCATCCTCTTCACACAGAGAACATAAATGCCAATTTTCAAGAACATCCTTAAAATTATTTGGTTGATAGAGGGGTAGACGCCAAAAAAACAGACTAGAAAACAACAAAAATGGCCACTAGGTGAAGCAAAATACCTCGATTCCATCCAAAAACAGGATGATAGCGTCATCTCACCAACAGATGCCTGTATTCAAAATTTTATGAAAATCCGTTAAGGACCCTTGAAGATACAGAGGTAAACGTATAATCTAAAATTGCCACAAGGGGGCACACCAGTAGTTAGATCCATCCAAAACTCGTCGTTATTCTTTGTCAACATCATATAAATACACTTGTTAAATTTAGTAAAGATCCTGCAAACGGTTTAAGAGATACAGCCATGGGCTCAAAAAAACAAAACTGCCACTAGGAGGCGCCACAGTAGCTGAAGCCATCGGAAAATCATCATCAGCTGTCCACTTCATAGTAAAAACATACATGCCAAATAAGTCGAATCCATCTGAAAGTGTCACCACACTAACAGAAGCCTGTACACCACGTTTTTTGAAAATACGTTAAGGACCTTTGAAGATACAGAGGTTAACATAAAAAATAAAATTGCCACCAGGGGGGCAGACCAGTAATCAAATCCATCCGAAAGTCGTTGTCGTCCTTTGTCAACATCATATAAATGCACTTACTAAAATTAGTAAAGATCCTAAAGACGGTTAAGGAGATACAGCGGCCATAGGCACAAAAAAACAAAACTGCCACTAGGAGGCGCCACCTTCCTCGAAATCGTCAGAAAATCATCATCAGCCATCCTCTTCATAGTAAGAACATACATGCCAATTTCCACAATCATCCTTAGAGCGGTTTGGTTGATAGAGGGGTGGACGTCTAAAAACATACTCGAAAACAATAAAAATGGCCACTAGGTGGCGCAAATTACGTTGAATCTATCCGAAAACGGGTGCATAGCGTCATCCCACTAATAGATGCCTACATGCCAAATTTTATGTAGATACGCACAAGACCTTTGAAGATATAGAGGTAAGCGTAAAAAACTAAAATTGCCACTAGGGAGTAGACCAGTAGTTGAATCCGTCCGAAAGTTCGCTCATGCCGTCCCATCCATGAAAGGAACACGTGCAAAATTTCATGAACATACGTCAAACGGTTTTGGAGTTAGAGCAGCGGACGCCGGATGCCGGACGGATGCCGCCCGGACGGACGGACGGAGATGACGGCATAATGTGTCCACATATAAATATGTGGGCGCATAAAAAAATGACTGCTAATAATTACAGGGACGGCAAAACTCTAATTACAAAATGGCTTGGCCACCTTTACTAACTATTCAGCTAATTCTTTTTCATTCTCGTTCATGAAGGAAGACTACTCTGATGATGAATTCAGCTTCCGCTCAGTCGTTATGACGGGAAATTCCGGGTCATTTTTTCCGCATACTTTTAGATTGTACCACGCAACTGAGGCTAACCTATAAAATAACTGCATAACTTCACGCGTCGCCCATTTCCCATAAACTACCAGTCCTTTTACCTTTACAAGTGCGGCTGTCTGATGACAGAGCCAGTCCAGAATAGCTGGGGCATTTACACACATACGACGAACCAGAGGCTGGCAAGCACAGATGGGAGCATGGGTTTGCAGTACATACAGAGGTGCCTACAAAATAAACGGGCAATGATGATCTGTAGTAAAGTGATGACATTCAAAAGATCAATTTAACTGTTATTAATGAAATGTCTCTGTTGTTGGACATGCAAATGGTTATACAAATAAATGATAGCATTCCCTTTTCACTATAATTAGTGAGAATGATGTCACAGTAGAATATAGAATGGACTCACAATCAAGATGGAGAAAGTCTCTAGAAAGTATGAACCATGATAACCGTTTTCACACTCCAAAGTCTGACAACTGTTTCCAAACTCCAAAACATGACAAGAGGAGGACTGGGTAGGAGTTCAACAATCACTGAATTTTCAAAAGGAGTGTTTTATTCAAACTTTATCTAATTTGCTTACCTGATGGTTGTGCACGGACATTATCTGTAGCCAGACCAAACACTGTATCACCTCCAATGGCAACAGTAAAAGGGGCGGAGCTGGCTGTTCGATTGACAGCAGATACACCTTTGTGCCAGATACTGACAAAGTATCGGTCTCTAGTTACTGCTAGTCCAAACAGTGGGTTCGCGGACAACTCGGTCATCTGAAGATCAGTACGTGGGTCTGAACCATCTGATGCTATCGAGTTGATAGTCTTATTCCATCCGTCAACAAAGTATAGACGGCTGCAATGCACAACACAATGGAATATTTATCTGTTTGTTCATTAGTGATATGAATTTAAGAGTAAGCATAGATATATAATGTTTATAACTATTAGTGCACTGCGCGAGGTTGCTGTACCAAGTAAATATTTTCACGAGGCCTTCACAAAATGTGTGTAGTTTAACATTATTCATATCACATGTTAATGTTCCAATCCACATCTTTCGCCAACTCCGTGCAGTAACTGTGTCACGTTACTGTACAATAAGCTTCTAGATTATTCCACGGACACATGACATTGTTATTGAACGGGCATTTCAAGACATACGTGGTATGAAACTAAATAAAAACTACAAGACAAGCTAATATGTCACCTTTTCAGTAAGGTAGCCAATATAATTTTACTTATAAGTATCAATTATTTATTTATTTCTACAGTGAGTTTTTCTCTGACAATTTTTTAATACTTTTAAATGACAATTAAACATATTCGCAAGGTAGCTTTGCTAGGGAATTTTCTTTTTAAATGTTCATATTTACTTACAATAAACAAAAGGAAAGTGAAAACTCATATTACAAACTTGACACAAGCATTTATCAACCCGATTCCCAGCAAATCTACCCGTCTCAATTTCCTAAGAAAAGGTAGAATATCTTAACTGAGCCAAGACAGATATATGAGTAAAGGAAAACAAAAGTTTCTACACAACAGACAGTTTGAAACTCTGGCTTGGTATCTATAATTAATAAGCACTATGAAATTAAAAAGCATTTAATTGTCAAAATCTCATTTTGTTAAAAACGCCTGACAGTTATAATAACATGATCTGCCTACATATAAATATGTGGCTGCATAATTAGGATGGGATCTCATGAACTTGAAAATATCCATAGCAAAAGATTTGATTTGGCTGTGTCTATGAATGGCAATAGAGTATTTTGTGTGGAAACACTAAGTTTACATGTAACTTAGACAAATATTTTTTCACTCATAGCATTTTCTTAATTCTTTGCCAATACCATGCCATCAAATCATAATTATTGAACGATGAAAAGAGAGACACATTGTGTTTCGTCTTTGTTACCTCAATCTGTCCTGACCTGAATTTTAAACTGGGTCAAGCAGAGGTAAATCGTTCAATTTAAGTTTTTCTATTCGACTGCAAAAGCCTAGTACCATTACTCCACACTGAATTGTCAGGTGCTCTGGTACCTATACTGCCGGTATTTTTGTCAGGTGTTCTGGTACCTACACCGACTGTGTTTAGGTCAGGTGTTCTGGTATTCTGGTACCTATACCAGCTGTATTTATGTCAGGTGTTCTGGTACCTATACCAGCTGTATTTATGTCAGGTGTTCTGGCACCTATACCAGCTGTATTTATGTCAGGTGTTCTGGTACCTACTTTAGTAGACCAGCTGTATTTATGTCAGGTGTTCTGGTACCTATACCAGCTGTATTTATGTCAGGTGTTCTAGTACCTATACAAGCTGTCAATTTTTGTCAGGTGTTCTGTTACCTATACAAGCTGTTGATTTATGTCAGATGTTCTGGTACCTATACCAGCTGTATTTATGTCAGATGTTCTAGTACCTATACCAGATGTATTTATGTCAGGTGTTCTGGTACCTATACCAGCTGTATTTGTGTCAGGTGTTCTGGTACCTATACCAGTTGTATTTATGTCAGGTGTTCTGGTACCTATACAAGCTGTCGATTTATGTCAGGTGTTCTGGTACCTATACAAGCTGGCGATTTATGTCAGGTGTTCTGGTACCTATACCAGCTGCATTTATGTCAAGTGTTCTGGTATTCTGGTACCTATATCGGCTGTATTTATGTCAGGTGTTCTGGTATTCTGGTGCCTATACCAGCTGTATTTATGTCAGGTGTTCTGGTACCTAGACCAGCTGTATTTATGTCAGGTGTTCTGGTACCTATACCAGCTGTACTTATGTCAGGTGTTCTGGTACGTATACCAGCTATATTTATATCAGGTATTCTTGTACCCGTATACCAGCTGTATTTATGTCAGGTGTTCTGGTACCTATACAAGCTGTCGATTTATGTCAGGTGTTCTGGTACCTATACAAGCTGTCGATTTATGTCAGGTGTTCTGGTACCTATACCAGCTGTATTTATGTCAGATGTTCTAGTACCTATACCAGATGTATTTATGTCAGGTGTTCTGATACCTATACCAGCTGTATTTATGTCAGGTGTTCTGGTATTCTGGTACTTATACCAGCTGTATTTATGTCAGGTGTTCTGGTACATGTACCAGCTATATTTATGTCAGGTATTCTTGTACCCGTATACCAGCTGTATTTATGTCAGGTGTTCTGGTACCTATAAAAGCTGTCGATTTATGTCAGGTGTTCTGGTACCTATACAAGCTGTCGATTTATGTCAGGTGTTCTGGTACCTATACCAGCTGTATTTATGTCAGATGTTCTAGTACCTATACCAGATGTATTTATGTCAGGTGTTCTGATACCTATACCAGCTGTATTTATGTCAGGTGTTCTGGTATTCTGGTACTTATACCAGCTGTATTTATGTCAGGTGTTCTGGTACATGTACCAGCTATATTTATGTCAGGTATTCTTGTACCCGTATACCAGCTGTATTTATGTCAGGTGTTCTGGTACCTATAAAAGCTGTCGATTTATGTCAGGTGTTCTGGTACCTATACAAGCTGTCGATTTATGTCAGGTGTTCTGGTACCTATACCAGCTGTATTTATGTCAGATGTTCTAGTACCTATACCAGATGTATTTACGTCAGGTGTTCTGATACCTAGACCAGCTGTATTTATGTCAGGTGTTCTGGTACCTACACAAGCTGTATTTATGTCAGATGTTATGGTACCTAGACCCGAGCTGTATTTATGTCAGGTGTTCTAGTACCCATACCGGTATTTATGACCTAGTGTTTGCTCATGCTGTAACTTCAGATGGTATTGGACAGCCTAATGACAATTGCAACTTTTCCTTTTCAAAACACATTTTATTAGTTTTGGATGGAAACTTTACGAACAATGTACCTGAAACAAATTTATTACTCATTTTTTATCCAGGTACGTACCTCAATGAATAGTCAAACGCCATCTGGTTGGGCCATTTTAGACCTTCATCCAGCAAAGTTTGCCTCTGAGAACCATCCAAGTGCGAAGTCTCTAACTTTTGGGTCTGTTGGTCATTCCAATACAGTTTGCTGGAATTAGAAGGGGAACTACAATGAAGCATATAATAGGCAAGCACATACTGGGGCTGGAATTAAAAACTGGTCAGTTTTGAGCACTGTTATCAGAACAGAACATCAAGAGAACATGGTATTATAATGCTTGGATTACTGTCTAATCCCAGTTTTTATACAAAATGCAAGTTTTCAATCCAGTTTGTAGCTCGAATATACACGAAGTGCAAAATGACAAGTATGGTACAATGATTATGACACATGGCTTACCTCAAAATCCAACTGCTGCCTGGTGGTTGGTAATTGGCCCAATTATGTTGCATACCAAGCAGAATTAATGGGGAGCACAATGTGGCAAAGATTATACAAAAGTTTTAGGTTCTAGTAAGTCACATTTTTTGTCCGTTTTCAGAATTCAAAAACCCCAATCATGTGTACAGTTTACCAACTATTCAAATATGCTATCAAATATACTATTGTTGATCCCATGGTGTTTATGAAGGGTCTGATTATCTAGCGAGCGAGGTACACAAACCGGTTGAGTTACCCAATCTCGACAGGTGAGGATGTCAATGTATGATTCTTTTCATGTTGGACTGGTCACTCATCTGCATAAACTACAGTATACTCAAGCACATAAAGTATACACCATGCTATGAACATTCCCACTAAATAAAATTGGTTCTAACCCCGGTGTTTAAGGTACACGGCGGGGTATGGAAAATTGAACTAGACCGTATTTATCCACCTTGGCTGAGACGCGCTCGGCTCATGCTCAAAGGGATGCCGCCAAGCTGCTCTATTCATCGAGTCACGAGCGAGGATAATTGACTTCGCTCATGCGGATATGATCAGCTGATTACAGTCTAGCCTAACAACTGTACTTTTTATGGAGAGAATTTTACGTA
>NMRA01000239.1:241538-251683 GCA_002633005.1 Phoronis australis | reverse complement strand
TCGTCACAAAGCGTAAATTTTATGAATCCTAGCTTCCGATTTTACCCGTTTGGGAAACCGGCTTTCAACTGCCGTAGGCTACAATAAGAATCCCCTCCCCGTGAAATGATTTTTTCTAAGCGTTTATTAGAGCCAATACAGTATACAGCTTTCCACCAAGGCTAGATGATACTACGACACTATTCTTTGTTGCATTAGTAACTGGTCTTGGCTAATATTATCATTTTATGGCCTGGTCATCCATTCAGCCAAAAGTAGTTCCAGAGGTGGCTTATCAGCCAATTATTCACGCATGCTGACTCACAATAGAAGCCTGATAAGAGTGAAGGTGGATAAATGCAGTGTTCCTACAGTTTCTTGTTTTAGTGGATGTGTTCACGACATGCTTATTTTGATTTTATTCTTAAGTAGAACGGTTCGGGGTTTTTTAGTAGAAAAGTTAAACCAGGGCCACAACATTTGAACACAAGCTGTTTCTAATGTGTTGAAATTTTATCATATCCTCATCAAAATTTTATCACATACTTATGTATAGGATCAGCCAACACCCCTCTTGGCTGCTGGAGCTCCGAGCCGGCCACGATATATCTGTTACTGCCGTCGTATTCCATCACTTCAACAGTACGCTGGATGGCGTCTGTGAAGTACACACGATTATGTATCCAGTCCACTGACAGCCCATTAATTTCAGTGGTAAAACCTGCAATTGGATCAGGAAGAAAATTAAAACTAGTGGAGATTCAAATGTTGTATGAACAGCTAACAAATGGCAAAGAGAACAGTAACGTGTTTAGACTACTGGCGAATCATATCTAGACAAAATGAAACCTAAAATGTTTTACCTTCAAAATACATGCAGCAGCAAGCTAACAGAAAGTGTCAATTATTGTCACAGACCTAGCAGTAACCCTGAGATACAAACCTGTTGGTGCGTAGATCTGTTGAACACGTTTCCTGGTCAAGTCAAACTTGTAAATCCCTTGCAAATTTGGATCAATATCTGACCAGAACAGCAAGTTGTTACCAATGTCCACAGCCAATCCAACAGCGCGACCAATTGCCTAAAAATCATAAGCTTTCAGTGATCATTGTGGTAAAGTAGAAAAGAACCACAGAATCAAATAATAATGACAGGAATTTACTACAGACCAGTAAAGGCACCATGTCATTTTTACCAATATTTGTGGGTTCAGGTCAGGCTTGATCAGTGAAGTTCAGACTGCCAATGAGAAGGATGGACCCAACAACAGCAAAGGACTGGACCATCAGATGAGAAGGATGGATACATCAGGGAAGGACATCAGATGGGAAGGACGGGCCAAACAACAGCAATGACTGGACCATCAGATGGGAAGGATGGACCCTAGAACAGGGAAGGACAGAACATCAGGTGAGAAGGATGAACCAATGAGAAGCATGAAATCCAACAAAAAGTCTACGAAATGGAATAAACCAGGCAAAGAATTCCTGCACTCAGCTTCCATGGGAAGTTGTCCTTTCACTTCCTAACTCCTTGTCTGTCCTTTTCATCAGTCCTATCTGATGGTTCGTCCTCCTAATTTTTTGTTTGTGCTTCGCATTTTATGGGTCCATCCTTTCCATCACAAGGTCTCATAATGTGGAAATGTCGTGAGGACTTGACTGGGACCTCAAGGGTCTCACGCTCCACCAGCTTATCCAGTGGCAGATCTAGGATATCATAAGGGGGGCCCAACATTTTGTTTCGAGTAATCGCGCAAAGCACGATTGCATGCGCGCACCCAGCATAAAAGGTGGGGGGCTCGAATTCCTGAGAATGTGGACCTAATACTAAAAAACAAATGGAGGAATAAAATAAACGGCAAACGATTGCGCCAGCGATCCATATGTGACGGCGGTCTGTATGGACATTGAGCCCCCCCCCTCAGCCGCATACCTTATTAACTCAATATTTATTTCCTCACGCTCTTGTTGTTTTATTTTTTGCGGCAGCCAGGGGGNTAACCCGCCTATATGTTAACTACTCTAATTTGAAAAGGCTTTGTCCAGTCACACGTTGTGGGTCATAAATCGAGATAATGCAAGTCATGTTTCTTCAGGAAGCTCTGATCACCAAACCATCGGCTTCACGGGCAATAAAATGTAATCGGCCGAATTCTGTGATCCCAGACCATCCGGAGTTGCCCCAGTGACAACTTCAGATAATCTCTCACGAGGATTTAACGTTATGTGCCTCCAACCAGCAGTCCCAGAGTCATATTGGATGATGACAGACAGCAGTTAAACAGGCTTGGTAATCTTACTACAGTTAATCAAAGAACTGGAGGGCAACACCATAAAGGTATGGAAGGTTAGGGAAACATCTCCGACTAATGGCTTACCCAGCATCTACAAGCATTGACTACAATAATCTCAACGTAGCAACTGCCTGTGGCATATTAATGGTTGCAACTATTGTTAAATAAAAATTTAAATTTTGTTTAAAGTAGAATATGCCACAATGATTAAAAGCACTTTCAAAAAAGGTGATATTTTTTTAAATTTTATTCTTCCACTTCAACATAAGCAAAGACAAGTATCTGGGATTCCCTTGCCTTACTTTACAATTCATTGACAGAAAAGTTTACCAAGCTAAAAGTATACTTGAACTGAATTTTGGAAATCTATAAAAAAGATGATGACAGTTACCCTTTACATTATTATCAAACCACAAACTGTTCATACTGTCACTCAGATATTTCTTAAAACCACATTTCCATGCCAACTTAATGAAATCTTTAGATTATTTTTTACATAAGCCATCAGCAGGTGTACATTGTTGCCAACACAACGATGACCAGAGAGTTGAGAAGGGGCAGCAGTGAATGCGACTATACAGAAATTTTTCACAATTTACTGACCCAAGACTGGATTGGCAGCGCTACATGGAATTACTAGTGTCACTCCAGCGTGAACAGCCTTGTGTTGACCAGTGATAATGCATTATCCGTATTAAGTCTTTGACTGTTTCCTGTGATTGGCTTCATCTGAAGATGCAGAGATTGCAGGCAAAATAAATTGAATGATCGCCTACTTTCCATACCTAAAACACCAAGTGGGTCTGTCTAAATCCGAATAACCGAGAGTATACATCTCCATGGTTTGTTCGAATGTCTGGCGTGAAAAGTTTGCAGACGTGCAGTCCAGGTGCTGAAGAACTGTTGAAAGTGTCCGAGAGTTGGGAGTCAGATTAGAATGAATTTGATGAATCAGCTGTTTGAAGTTTGGCTGGGAATCTGTAGTAACTACAGAGAAGTTGGCTCACCTGACTAATATTCAATGGTAAGACCTGGAGTGGCACTTTTTAGAGATGACAACAGACCGAAATTTTAGAACACCCGTGAGGTGAGAGCTATATCGTGAAGGGTCAGTACATGTCATAAAGGCCGAATATTCATCCAATTAATCATAGGATTTTTCTAGATCCAATTTTGTTACATATGTCAACAGCAAAGACGGTTGGTATGGGACCAATTTGAATACTGGGTAGGTGAACTGAATTGTCCAATTGAAAGTTGCTTGTCAGGGATGTAGAAGTGTGATATCGTGTTCCTCTTACAGCAAGTCACATACAAGGGTTCCACTGAGTAATGGGCATCAAACTGGTTCCCAAAATGCCACACCCCAGTAAGTAACTACTGCACCTTTGGCAGTACTTAGCAGGTATGTAGTTGGCTCTGAGGTATTTCATCTGTTGCATTGCCCTCCATAGCACAAAACTATGGTTTGTTCGAACAGAGAGATCGAACGAAAATGTATATAACAACTGCAATTCTTCTATTATTTAGGGCACAAGACTGCTCAATTTTTCCACAAAATGAACCATAAACGTTCTAGTCCATACCAACATGGTTTGCAGTGCGTGGATGTCATAAAAATGACCTTCGCCTAGGCAAAGTTTCCAATATTTGCAGCAAAGGTATCCAGCCTTTGAAAAATGGAAAAAATAAAATTTTGACAATTTTTTGGCGCAAAATAAGAGAACTACCCTAATTCTATAAAGACCAGCCCCCGGTTATTTAACAAAAAGCAAAGATAGCCATCAGTGAACCCCTAAATGCCTAACAGGCAATGACATTGCAAATAAGTAGAACTGCAATTGATTTAAATCAATTTTTAAACACATCACAATAAACAATGGAACCAATAAACCTTTCTGTTTGAAAGTGTGTTTACCTTTATAGTATAAAATTTTGGAGTACCTTAATTAACAAAGTAATCTTTCTGATTTTGTGGTATTGGGAGTTGGAATGACCAATGACATAGGAGAGGAAAATTTTTCCAGGAGATGTATCATTCCACAAATAAATAAGCTTGTGTGATAGAAATACTTTTTGTGTTGTGACGTTTAAGTGAAATAAATGTTTTTGCCTGAATAACGTCAAAATAATGATAAAAATGAGACAAAAAAGAGAAAACTGGAAATCAAATAAGAGGAAATTGAAACCAAAAAGAGGAAATCCTCTAGAAAAATTTCAAGCCCTGGGATACCCAGTGACACAATGGTGAGCTGAATGGGAATTTTCTCAAGCACAATATAGTTTACACAGTAGATAATGTTACAATCCTGTTTGACATATCTCAGCATACAAGGCAAGATTTTTTTGCACTGCAAAAACTACAAATTCAAAATTTCCAGAAATACTAAATATGTGCCATTCACAGGATACCATTAACACCAAAAAAGCCCGGACATCATTTCTTACCCAAGTAAGGAACAAGATTTTACAATGGCAAGTGACTTAAATCAAAGTTACTTTTTTACCAGAAACTGGAGGTTTACTATTTCAACTGTGTCTACCACACTCATTCTGGTTACCGTCCAAAGTACTAAAATTGAAGACTTAAAAATCAGGGAACAGAACATAGGCCCTTAAAAACTTATCGAGGGCCGATTGGGTTCAGGCCCAGGAAGTCTGCCTTCAGGTACAAAAAAATCAAATAAAGCATTGTCAGGTTGTAAATAATATAGTAAGAGGCTTACCTTCCAGAATGGAGCTTTCACAGCATATCTTTAATAAATTTTTCGATGCAAACGTTATGCATGAAATGAGCTGTCCACCTACTGCTTATGAGGGGAATGATATTAGAATGCCCAGGAGACAGCAGTACAATTTCACAGTTGATCTTGTTCAAAGATAAGCTAGTTGAGTACTATTTGGTAACTCAAATTCTGAAGAACAGAGCATTCACTAAGACATGGACACTGTTAAAATCCCAATGGTATGGTTTAGGGGTGGGGGTTAGACAAGCATGTCATGCTGGGCGCATATGAGAAAACAAAATTTCAAAGGTGAGCGATAAGCCGAAAATTTTTAAAGTGAAATCGATGATAATGATGTTTACACAAATTAAGTTTGCTTGGGTTGTGCTTCGAGCTACGTTGCAGAGTGAAACAAGAAACGTGTGGTCCAAAAACAAACGCCGTTATCATGACGGAATAAAAATCAAAATAGAAACAAAGACCCAGCGAGATGGACATATGATAAGGCTAGAAATGAAACATAACACAAGTGAAAATATGACAGGGGAGGAGATTTCATGAAGGGCTTAACATCCTAAAGGATGAAAAAGAACACGGATGTTCACCGGCCTCGATTTCAGTTTATTCTGCCAAATGGCTAGAAGCAGGTCATCAATCAACGACTTCTAATGAAATCACAAGAAGATAAGATATATACCGATTTTTAACTCTAGCCAAAGTTAACTAATTCAAGTCTATGTTCTAGCCAAAAAAAAACCATCATCCTAAAACCAGTTGTTTCCCTTAAAAAAACATTCTTTTGGTTTAAATAAATCATCAACAGATTTAGTGGAATCTGTTCCAAATGTTTACCCCCACCAGCCCAACATGCAACGGAGGGGTAGCATATTTCATAAACTGGCTGATAATATTTATTTATATTGATATCTGTATATTGACATGTTAGACAGCAACTTCGGTTGGAATATTACAAATGGTAGTGCTACTATGTGAATTCAATTTGCATAACAAAGCCAGCTCTTTCATGAAGAAACAGAGGTTATCTCAACGCTGGTGCTGTTGAAAAAACATGGCCACTAGCTTCCCTTGACTGTAACAAGAGAACGTAATGAAGTTCTGAGAAACATGTCACCCTGATGTTGACCTTTGTGGACTTTGCTCACATCTGTTTCTAATTGATAAAGCAGGAATTGCAACTTACAGCAGAAACCAGATCAAGGCTGTATGCGGTGCCTGAATTTGGAATCTTGCTTAATAATCTCAAGATCCTGTATGCCTGAACTTTGAAGACAAGCGGAGACTTGAAAGTTCACTCAAATAATCATATTCATGTTGATAAAATTTGTAGAGCACTAAAGCAAATTATATGTTAATAAAATGATGTAAACTTTAACCAACCTTTATTGGCTTTTGTGAGCTACTAACCATCTTATGCACCAAACAAGAATTAGTTAACCATTCAAATATTCCTTCAATTCTGTGACACAAGTTACAGTAAAAAAGAAAATGGGCGATAGTGGGGCCATAAATCACTAAAACTCTTTACACTGAACAAAATATTTCACTTGATTTAATGAATATTAAAGTCCAAGTTCATGCCTACGCAATCTTGAGATGAAGCAGGATTCCAAGTTCACACTCAGCAGATACACGTCTGCACTCTACAGGCCTTTTGTGTCCAGCAACACTCTCTGACAAAACTGATAGAGAAACAAAGAATTCCCCCTAAAGCCATGTCCACATTATGCCATACCTGTGACCTGTCTGAAGGATAGAGCACCTCCTTGGCGCCAGTGTCTTCATTGATCCTTAAAATGTGAGTGGAGTTGGAGGCATAGACATCTGTAAATAACCACAGACTCGCTATTACAATTGCAACATTTTATGTCGGCTATTAGGATTGCAACATTTTATGTCCGCTATTATGATTGCAACATTTTATGTCAGCTATTACGACTGCAACATTTTATGTCAGCTATTACGACTGCAACATCTTATGTCAGCTATTACGACTGCAACATCTTATGTCAGCTATTAGGATTGCAACATTTTATGTCAGCTATTACGATTGCAACATTTTATTCAGCTATTACGATTGCAACATTTTATGTCAGCTATTACCATTGCAACAATTTATGTCAGCTATTACGATTGCAACTTTTTATGTCAGCTATTACGATTGCAACATTTCAAAGAAATTTCTGTGCCTCATTCACACAACAGCACTCAGGTAACAGTGAAGAAGATGAAAGAACTTTGACTGGTTTCATCAACATGATACTGAGGTAATGTGCGACCCTATTGCAAACCTGCGTACTTAGCCAAATATCTACACCTAACTCATAAAGTACATATTTTCTGAAACTAGAAAGCCTGTGGAACTTTGATTTTTTACCAACCTGTCATGTATTGGGTCACATGACCATGACTTTTAAGAAAAGTTAACAAAAATAAAGGTGCATTCGGAGCAAAGCAATGGTATCAATAATATAAATTGAACAAATTTCATTTCATGAATACAAATGCTCAACACTGTTACCCAGTTTTCTAAATCATTATTTCATTTTCATGTTAGGCAATGTTTGATTTGTTTTGATAAAAATCATAAAAATTCTATTTCTTGATAGCTCCTCATGAAAAAGTTAAATATTTAGTAAAACGATTTGGTACAGAATTTTGCAGACCAGTGTACAAAGCAAAGTATCTGAAAGTTTCATATGATACGATCAGCCATTTCTGAGGTATGACCCGGTGTTAGCCAAATTTTGACATTTTTCAAGAATCCTTAACATAACCTTAAGCTAATTTTGACCAAGTTTGTTCATGCTTACCAAGTATGTCAGCTTATTTGACATTATTCTCAAAGCTTGAATTTCCTTGCTCCGTTACTAAGTTCCATTACTTCGCTTGCAACAGACTATTGCGTGTAAGGTAAATCAAGCTTGCCAAAACTTCTAAATAAGATCAGCTTGTTGGGGCAGTGACCTTTTCTAAACATAAATTCCAAGCTTGAAAAATCTTGCCTCATAATTGGTAAACATTGCTATGCAAGCTTGAATAGGAGTGTTCAAGCTGACTACAGGTATCTTTAAAGTGAATCCCATAATTAACCAAACTCTGTTTTCAAACCAATAAACACACCTCATGACCTATTGGTGATTGACAATCAGATCTACACACAATCAGCCCATTCCGGATACTCAAATGTGCTAAAATAAGAATGTCTGTCATGGCATTACTATTGTATTGCCCTGGTTTTAGGCCCATGAGCCTACATCAGAAATAATGCCTTTCTTCTCTTGGCCTTTTTTGTGGCCTTCTGTACACAAATGGTTCCCATATTGGCGCTTGGGTGTAAGTTTTGTATATAAGCGGCACAGACGGCCACAGGCCTAATGGTGTGGCAATATAAGCAAGATTAGGCAAGCTTAGAGTGTAACCATATAATAAGGTGGCCCATGGGGAAACTAGGTCCCAAGCTCATGGCAAAGGTATCCACAGATCACTTTGTTTTTCTTTCTTATAATAAAGATAATGGCAAGCATTGGTAATGAGCTGATGTAGGACCAAGGTACAATATCCATCTGACCTATATTATTATATCCAACAAAGATGCAACATAAGAAAACAATGGTAGCACCCCATAGGTGATAGCAATGCTGCTTACACCTGCCTTGTTACATAGATCACCAGCCCTGTTGCATGGATCTTGCAAATTATTTACAATACCTTGGGACATCCATATGTGGTCATTTGGCATGGACAGTCCACACAGTTTGAGTAATGCTGGCAACTACTTGCAACATTACCGTTTTTGGAGAGACTGTCTGACTTTTTGAAAGAAATGCAGTGAAATTGAAGATACAACACAAAATACAGCCCCATTTCACCGTTACACTAAAATAAAAAATGCTGTCTGGGCATTTTTGGGTGTTTTGACACTGGTCAGTATTTTACTGTGACTAAAAGAAGACAAACCGTTGGGGGGGTTTTCAGCTGTTGCTGTGAAGATTTCACCTTTGCGTTTTGGCGTAGGCAAACATACCGAACTTTATATCCGGATATCCCACTTTTTTAATCCAAATGTCCCGTTATTTTCTCATTCTCGAATGTTGGGAACTAATAACATTCCACTCGTTGTCTAATCTCAAATAAGATTGCTCTTGTTAAAATAGCTTGATTAACCTTATTCAGGCTGGATGATGTCATATAGCATTCAGATGCTGTCCTATTAGAAGTCATGTTCTCTGTCTGAAAATCAGCATCCTGAGGCCTATTTCTCGACGAGTCTGCAACTAAAAGTTAATTCTGGGGCGATTCCACAGAATATTGCGCAGAACAGAAGGGACAATTCAGTAAATAAATAAAAAACAAATTTTCAGATTTACAGAGTCAGAAACTTGAAATTTTGTATGTGTAGCTAATAGTGAAAAGTTTCAAAAATGAAATTAAGGGAAGGAAACAATCAAATTGTAATTTTGAACTGTGGAAAATATTATGGAATTCTATAAAAATTTTAAAAAATCAAAAAGCAAATACATTTGCATGACGAAATTAAATGCTATCATAAGACATTGATGCCAAAAATTACATATTTTTCTATTTTTTTGGTACATCCAGAGAGACGGACACCACATGGGGTAATGGAGGGGACATAATGCAGGGAACATTTGTGCCTCATTGACAAATTTGGACAAATCACTATGAAAACTCAATGAAAGTGTTTTCCACAGGTGCGTATGATGCTGAGAGTCATACCTTTCATCACCAGAGGAGTTAAACATGTCATCAGGGCTTAAAATGACACATGACAACAAAAACGGGAAAAGTTTGATAAAAACATCTTTTTGTAATGTACAATTTAATTGGCAACATTTTTTGCATGAATAAAGTAAAAAAATAATACAATATCCAAATCAAAAACGAGGAAATCCTCTTAAAAGACGAAAATTCCAAGCTCTGTGTTATCAATATTACGTCTCAAAATAAAAACAACGAGAGCGCTCGGAGGAGCGACACTTGGCGGAACTAATCGAAAAGACGACGATGAGGGAGACGACGACAATCAAGACGATCACGGCGGCAATTATGAATAAGACGATAACACGATAACATTCATGTGCCTAGCGAAGAAATCAAATAG
>NMRA01000239.1:189533-236255 GCA_002633005.1 Phoronis australis | reverse complement strand
CAGTTCGGGGGTGCGAATGTCTGACGGGCAAAATTCTAGCTATTATTCTACTGCCTTGCCCCCCCCCCCAACTCAAAATCCTGGATCCGCGGTACATTTTTCTATATAGGTCTATCCCGGATTTTTTATGAGTGAACTTAACTTGATGGCCATTTTCAAATTAGGCTAACTAGTACTTGGCAGACTGGGGCTATTACGACCTCCGGACATGCCCGGAATAGCGGGATGCAACGTTGGTGTCACTTGTGAACAACTACAGGCACTTAAGTTCAAAATCTCTAGTGAACTTTTGAGAGAACACGTTAAATTGGGAAGCAAGCATTCTACCTCTGCACGAGGTACATGTTTTTCGCGATCTATTTCAGTTTGCTTACTAGATACAGTGGCGGATTTACAGACGGGGGCCAACGAGGCCATGGCCCCTCTAAAATTCTCCCAGATTCCATTTGGCCGTTCGGGGGTGCGAACGTCTGAGGGGCAAAATCCTGGCTAATACTCTGCNCCCCCCCCCCCCCCCCAAATCCTGGATCCGCTACTGAGATAGTTATAGTTCCGACAAACGCACTTTGCCCAAGCCCAGTACGTACGGAATAGCGCCCTCGAGTCCGGTCATTTTCTGCTGTATATAAAACGTCTGTGACAATGCACACAGCCAAATCTAGGAATTAACTTACGAAAGTAAAAAACAGAGCAAGAAAAAAATCAGCATCCCAAAAAAGAAAACTTTTAGTATTGACCACTTTCCATTATGAAATTGATTTTAAATTGCTGTTCTTTAAGTGTTATTTCTGGACTTGGAAATAAATAAGAATTCGTCATTGGTTGAGGCAATGTCCGTGACTTGTCACGGCGTGTCAATTTATTCGTCGAGAGTGTCGCGTTCGAGGTATAACATACTGCCATATCTGAGTAAAAACAAAAATAACGTCTCGTCAGAATCAGTTGAGATCAATATTACAACTTTCCTAAGTGGACTAAATTCAGTTAGTTTCTGCGATGGGAACGCGGATGCCCTTGAAGAATGACATGGTTTCTTACGTATTTTCGCTAACCGAATTTTCTCCTCCTAGTTTACTAAAAAAAGAAGTTTCGTGTCATTCACGTCCACCATCATCGTGTTGTGTACGCCATCAAATTTCTAATAAACATTAGAAATTCCATTATTTAAGAAAGTTTTGATTCACTATCTGGAGGAGTTTCACACCGTGGCTGCGTACAGTTGCGAAACGAGAAGAAAAAAGAACCTGTTAGTTATGCACTGACTGGCGTTCGTACGCAAAGCGGTGAAAAACCTCGCACTTTCTGCGTCCAGGGCTCTTTAGCCTACGAAGTTGCCGAACGGGCTTGAACATTGAACTGCGGCGTTTATCTCGAGCTACTCGGCCCGGTCTGCGTGAACCGTGACAGATCTAGAACGAGCCGTTTCGCGCGCCTAAGTGTTTGACTTGAGGTTATCAAGGGATTTTCGCTAAAAAACACGCGCAAATGCAACATGGTCAAGAAGTCTCATCCTCGCGGTTGTAGTTGGGTATGCGGAACGTCGTTTCCATCCGACCTTTGCGGCCTAAAGTCTCTAGTCGAAGCTTACCGGTTTGGTGTCTGGATAACTCGAAAACAAAAAGGCCACTTGCTCAGATTATTTCAATTCCCTCATTTTTGCAATTTTTCGGAGTCAACTAATTATTTTAGTGCTATTCAAGAGCTGCTCAATGATTCGATCAAATGCATACTGCTCGTGTTTGGATAACCTTTTTGAGACACAAATATAGAAGCACAAGTATACTAAATAAAGTTTTTTGCTCCAGTGACATTGTGAACAGTGGGCTTGTCAATCTATATTTCTTTACTTTGATTCGTTTAATTACTTCTTTTACAGCCAGTTTTGAAAACAAAAAACAATAGACACTGGCTATATCACTGACTATCATGATAGCACAGTACTGAATAACAAATATTAAAACAACCCCATCGTATTCAAGTAACAAAAATTAAAAAGAAAAAATAAGTAATTAGTTAAAATAGAAATGACGGTATGATCATAACTAAGCACCGCAAACTGAAAAGTAGCGTTTTATGTCACAAAATGATGCACAGGCGACGTATAGGAATGTTTCAGTGCATTAGTAGTGGGGAGCAAAATTAATAAGAGCGATCCCAATCATTTTTGCCCGCCCACAAAGGTTAAATCAAACCGTGACTTAGGTAGTTAACAAAGGTTCCCTCGTAGTTTCTCTGTTTCTACACGTTTCCTTGTCAGCTAGGTGTCTCCTCTCGAACTCATGATACTATAGGTATAGTTGTCCTCCCCCGCCTAGTGCCCGGCCTCTCGGTCAGTCAGCCGGCCACTACGGTTAATTCATGGGCGGCGCACCATACGGGGCTTAGTGGGGGGTGGGGGTGGTGCGGCTATAGCCCCCATTTTTAGTGCTGCAATTTGCACGGTCGGGCATGGGCGGTGCACACAGCCGGGACCGGCCGGGGGATGGGGATATAGGCCCCCGACCATAATAGTTTGTGCTGTTTTTTGTCCTTCAAATATTTTAATTCTTGAATTGAAAGTAGTCCTGGAATCTTTTCGCTTCTACTTTCCTACTGGTAAACATTTACCTAGTGGCCAGTGAACCTACCGATCGATATACTGGCAAGAGAACTCCGAGAGTCCACTACTGCGAAGATAACATACGACTCGAGTTAAAAGGTTGAAAAAAGCATGCTTTTTAAGTTCAGCTAGTTTAAATACACCACATAACCTTTTTTATTGGCCAATCAATAAATAGGTGTTATTTTAGATATGTTCAGACTCCAATAAACTCTGTTCGCATTTACTACGTAAGCCAACACCGTGTACGTATTCGTATCTCGCACCACGGAACGAAACCCCCGGATCTTATAGAGGTCACGTGTCTTCTGTTTTTACTTTTCCATTTCCGGTTCCTGTTCTTGGCGAAGAGCAAAATAGATTGGCCTCTCATTTGTTCAGGCACGATTTTTTTCATTGGATCTCGTCATGTGAAATTTTCCGACTCCCATTGAAAAATGGCCACTGTCGTTCATTATGCCGTTGGACTCTTGATGTTTTTTTCAACGCTACTCCGTATTGAATGTAATACAAGTAAGTAGCCAGGGTTGAGTAGATGCTGAAAACGTATACTCGGGAACCCAATGGTCGTCCGCCTAAGCATAAAACCGACTTGCTGTTGTACTCACCGAAATATTCCACTTCAAAGTTATGATCTGAATAGGATTCGATTTAACTCTCACAGATATACCGCATTCATCGATTCGGAAGTTTTCTTTAATTTGTGCCGAGTTATTTCAAATGTGCACTGCCTTCGGCAGCCATTTTATTGTGACACCTAAAGTCGTCATATGCTGCCCCCTTTTGTAAAAACTGAGAAACATGCAGAAAAAAGCCAACGAAGTAATGAAAATTGCAACAGCCTGTTTTTATTGACATAAACTCGATTTGAAGCTTTGATGTTGAGCTCTGCACTGTGGTTTCCAATAAAAGCCAATTGGACAACATTTCAATGCAGTTTAATGGTGAATGCGTGAGGCAAAAATGTTAAGAACCCAGCGTATCGCATTTGTCTGCGGATTTTTCCTTTGGCCTTCTAGATCCTACTAGTGCCTGGGACAAACAGATACATTGCATAAACAAACCCTGGATCATGTTTTGTGTCCCGTCGGAAGAAAATTTAAATTCGAAAACATCTTCTGAAAACGCACAAAAAAGTGTATTAGTAAAATCTACTGATTTTTAAGTGGTTTTAAAAAACAATCGGTAAACTCACCGATTTTTGTCTCATTACTTTGATACGTGTCTCTTCCGATAAGTTAGTACCTAACGTGAAGACGAGCACTCCAAATTGGAACGCTAAGTCCCGCGTGGTTGCGCTGCACGCGAAACAAGATGGCGGACGACCTTTGGAGCCTGACGACAATAGGTAACCGGACTATATAGTCTATAGATAATAAACATCAATCATTATCATGGCTTGCCTTGTCTACTGTGCGTAAACTTGGAATCGTGTTTGATCTCAAGATTGCGTATGCGTAAACTTGGAATCGTGTTTGATCTCAAGATTGCGTATGCGTAAACTTGGAATCGTGTTTGATCTCAAGATTGCGTATGCGTGAACTTGGAATTGTTCGAGTGGGAAGAGTAAAAGCCTATAAACCACTGGCAATAATTTGGGAATTTACGTATTCAGTTTGTCACAGGCATTTGTTTGGCTCATCAACCCCCGCCAATTTGATGTGCATCAAATCAGTTTAACACAGGCATCAGTTTGTGCTACAAGCATAGCCGCTACATCATAGCCAGCTAAGGGGCTACGTGTTGCCTACGTCCTTCATATGGAAGACCTATGTTATGGCCACTGTCTACTACAGCCAGTTGAGACTGTAGTTGTCTATGGGATCCCCTTGTCTTGTGTCTTTTACCCGTCTAATTATAACTCAATGTGTATGTTGGTAATTGTTTACAATATGACGACAATAACTTACACATATGATTTTGGTATCGTTCGATTCCTCATGCCGTCACTTTTCCAAAAATATATGAATTGATCCCCTACCGCGTTTCCTTCATATTTTATCGTCGAATTTCAGTTAGCACTATTTCCCGTTGGACAACGCCATGTTAGTTCAACTCAAGATAACAGCGACACCTATTGTTATTGAATGAAACAGCATCATTGATTCTGAATGCCCGCGCGAGATTCCTGCTAAAGTTTTCCTGACATAATATGTAACCTGGTTCCCGGGTGGATGCACAAGTAGAAGCATTTTACGTTTTCCATTTTTTTAGAATTGTGACCATTTGACCATTTTTCCATGAAATTGTCTGAAGTGATAGTTTTTTCACAAATCTGGACCTTAAAAACAACCTCCGCTTTTTTGGCAGATTCTTGCTTGCAGATGCGTATATCAGGGTCACCATAGGATCGAATTCGAACCCTTGGTTACGTAACTCGGGCAGTGGATTGACGGGTCCCGGTCAATTTGAACTTATGAAAAGCGACGATCTGCAAGTCGGTAGATTAGTTCAGTTTTTGACCACCAGGTGACTCCTTATCCATTCAACATGGTGGTATTACTACCGAGTACCAGGAAATAGTGCGAGCAGAAATTTCACGACAAAAAACTAAGGGAACGGGGTAGGAGAAATTTCTGTGTATATTTGGAAAGATAACATTGCGAGGAATAGAAGGATACCAAAATCATATGTCTAAGTCATTGTCGTCATATTTTAAACAATTACCTGTATGTTTTGTGGGAGTATACTATTGCCTGGTGTGGACGCGACATAATTGCCAATTATGCATTATAAGTAAAGAAGGGTGTATAGCGTACATCATAACATTGTTATAGACTTTATATCCACTGTACTGGAAGTCTGGCGGGGTTATAACAGTCTCGCTCCTCCTTGGTGAATGTGATTATTTCTGCTTGACCTTTGATCGGGATCAGACTGATGAATGACCCCCAATCTAAGATCAAGCAGCAGCCAGTCACAGTGATTGACACGTGTATCGCATTACGGCGAGGTTCACAATCTCACCATTACATAGTCTTCCAGCGGCTATATAGTTAACGATTTAGCAGCTTATGCTGTACTCCCTTCTTTCCCGATTTATTGGACATGATACAATGGTAAAATGTGCATAATTTTTTGCCAGTGATAGCGCTGATTTTTACATGACAGCGTTCTGTCGTTCAGCAACTTTTCCAGACGTGAGGGGTTCTGAATTTGCGATAACATCTGGCTTCTTTTTTAACTGCCCAGCTCAGTCTTTTGTCCCCTATGACAACAAGCAGGCCAATTATCTCCCAGGCTTCAAAGGGTTACTGAAACCTGGCGGAATAGATTGTCTTAACTTCTGTTGTAGTTGGGCGATTTTGGTGATTCAAAAACTAAACATGATCAGCATTTGATAAGGAATTCAGAAATGCTATTGGTTTATGTTCAAATATGTTATAACTTAACTTTCATTTTTAGCAGCACAGCCCAGTCAGGCTAGATACTATCTGATCAAAGATTAGAGCAATTATCAAACAAAAGAGAGCCAGCCCTCCAACCATAAATGCCTGAATGGAGTTAATCAGTCGAGTAAGATATTGGCTACAGGCATAAACTTCCCAACTTGTTGTTGGGCTATAGAATCGAACAAGTTTGGGAGCAACGGGAAAACGCCGTAATGTGTGGTCTGCACAAATATTCAATTCACTAAGGATTGAGTGTAACAGCTAGTTTTCTTTCTGACCTTGTTTTGACTTGTCGCGGCAAAAAGTTTGGATTTTGCTGTGATATGTTTGACTGTCCTTCAAGTTTGGAGAACAGTGAAATGAGTTTGATCTTGTTGGAGTTTAAGAATTTGTTTTAGCACAAGAAGGCATCAATTGAATTTGGGCACCTGTTCAAACCACACATTCACAAACTCATACATACATCATGCAGTATGGACATGGACATTTGAACTTCTTTAGTTTAGCAATGAGCGTTGAGTTTTACTTTTGTATCGTGGAAAACCCTGCGGGCTTAGGTTTTATTCATCTCACGTCAGTGTTTCTGATTAGAAGAATACATTTATGTGTTTTACTCTATTTCACAGGCCGACTGTGCCCGAAATACCCCTACATCCCCACTGGAAGGTGGAATTGCACGAACTCTAACTGTGTTGTGGAATGCCTCGGTTTGAGCCGTCCGAGGTATCCTGGTCAACATTATACATGTACTGTGAATGACTGGTCACCAAAGTTGCCAGATGGCTTTAGCGGGTTGGCCTGTTATAGTAAGTTCTTGTTAATGTGTCATGTTAATGCATTTAAAACATCAGGAGTGCCAGTTTGACTTCCAGTATGGTATGCATGTGGGTCAAGGTCATGTCACTTGATTATATATAGCCATTTGTTGTGATCACATTTTGAATTAAGCAAGGACTCGGCCCCATACCTGCCTTCACTTTGGATTTCTGTACCGTGTGATAATACGCATTCTTTCCTTATTGATGCTTCTCATACTTGACGTGATTTACTTTGCTTCTATTCTAGATCCACAACTACCGGAGAGTTTAACGTATTCCTTACAAATCAGCTTGTCGGGAAAATGTGTGGAGCCAGTAGATGAGTTCAGTAGCGAGTTAGAGAAACAGGTTGTTGGTCCACTAAATGAACAAGTTGAGAATTTGTGTGGTGCACCATATATTACATCATGTGACCTCAGCAACATGTCAGTCAATTGTGCTCCGGCCCAGACATCAGCAAGAGACGCTGACATTGCCATCCATATGACGTTCGAGGCTACATTCTCGTAAGAATGGCATTCAATTGCTACTAATGGTTTAATGCATTCTACACATTTATTACATCCAATGATATTTGTCTGAATACCTTTCTTTAAAGTGGATATAAATCCGCCTTGCCTGTACCAGTCATTTGTGAATAATCTTGTTCCTGCAATATCGTGTACTGGCACAAGTATTATCAGGAGTATTTTGCAAACTTCTGCCCAAATTATAATAATGTTCTTACTTGACGATTGGCTAATGAGAACCACGTGATCTTATCTAATCATATCACTAGCTGTTACGATTTGCTCTTAGAAATTTCTAGAATCTTTAGTCTAAGAGTGCATTGACCTCAGAACCGAAGTAGTTAGCATCATCTAAAAATACATCTTGACATCAAAATACATGTAAACAAGTTTGACCCCATGGTTTAAAAGTACATATGCACAAATTTTGGGCAACTTAAATGGAATTATCTGTACTAATTACTTAATCAATATTTATTCTGACAGTTATGAGAGTGAATTGTTCAGGAACACCTTTTAGAATGGACGCAATTGTGCAGACAATGTCCTGTGCTCCTGTGAATTTAGATCGCACGAGTAGATTATTAAAGCTATAATTAATCATTTGTTCCAGAAAAATCGCAAATTACATCATGTTTGATTATGAGCAAGTCAAGGAGTTTTGGAGTTCCAGGATGTTGCAATATCTGCAGACCTTGAGAATAGTCATACAGAGACATCGGGTACGGGCCACTAGTGCCCGAGGCATCCTCACCTCCATGATCTGTCCATCAGGACACATTAAAATGGGTGGAGCTTGTGGTAACTATTTCTTTACTATGACTTGGGACTGTAATTTTGTATTGGTGTTACGTTGTGCTGGGATTTGTAGGCCTTGAGCCTGATGCATTTTCTTTGAATTGCCAGTGTAAACATTCATATTCTGAAGTGTTGTCAGCATTGGATCCTACATTACACATATACTTGTCCATATACCAACCTGTTCCATCGAAGAAGCAGACTTTTGATTTAGACTATAGTGACTATAAAATTGGTCTCAATTTGCTCCTTACTCAAATGAGAAGCGATTTATGTGCTTGCAGAGAAGTGACGGTTGACTGTTCCTTGAGACCATGCTAGGTACGTAAAATGACACGCCATGAAAAACCAATTCGCAAAGCATGGTCACGTGCAATAAGTAACCCACAGCTCTTGACTGAGGATTGAATTTGACACCAGTTTCATGACAATTAGCAGACTTAGTTTTTGTGTTGGAAAGCGAGTCTATTAATCATGTTCCGAAGATTTTATCCAAAAGCGCTCCCATCACCTGCTATTTTGAAATTAGTATCTCCCCAGAAAGATGAAAGCATCGTTCAGCTAAACCTCTCCTCACAATTTCACAAAATAGACTTATTGGTTTGAGATGCATGGCCTCTCTCTACAGTTGTCCATTAACTGGCGTGAAGAGTTTAGTTAGGACTGGTGAGGTCTACAGAACACAAAAATAGAGCGGAAAATAATAAAAATAATAAAAATATTTTTGAGTTCAATTTGTATCAACTGTGCATGTCTTTTCAAGTCAACAAGATAGCTCCGTCAGACTCGTGTTAATCTTATAACTATTCAGTACTTTGTTTACAGGACTTTGTTCGCTTGCCTTTCATTCATGCCCATGTCTGTGGTATTCATTAACTACTTTCCCCCAGAGTACATTGTTCTTCAATGAGTCTTGATGACATCTGTTGACTCTATTTGCTGTTTCCAGCCATATGTCCCGAGGGGACGTTCCTCTCCAACAAAACTGGTGTGTGTGTAGCATGCCCTGCTAACACCTATCAATATTTAAAGGGTCAGTACGAGTGCTTCGATTGTGAGGAGGGTGCCAAGGCTGATCCAGGTGCATTCTCCTGTTACACTTCTGCCTCAAGTCCAGGTCAGTTTTGTATTAAGTGAATCTAATAATACAACGTAAAGTGCTGTCTCTGAGCTGGCACTGTTGAGCGGAGACTCGAGCTAACATCCTTCAGCTACCTTCACTCATTCAAGTTAAAGTACACAATATGTAGGTGAGACTGCACTTATTTGGTCTTTACTCTAAATGCAGGTGAAATACCTCCAATTTCACACACAAAATTATCACCATAATTGCGTTCTCCGAAAGCATCTAACATTGACGTGACTGCCAACAATTTTTCAAAATATTGTCCGATATTGGCTTTGGTTACAGAACCTGAAGATGGTAACGCAATATTAGGCAAATCATGTTAATGAAAAAAACGAGATAGTGAAATGTCATTCGTGCATTTTGTGACATAAATTGTTGAGATTTTAGTGAAGATGGCAGTTATCAAAACTCTTAAAATTGTTAAATCTCACTCATATAATAATTACAAAGATAAAAAAATCAAATTATGGCATGCAATCTCGCTAAAGCAAGTTTAAGCAAGTTCTTTGTTGAATAGAAAGTGACAAAAATTTTCCTCTTTACTTACTGTGACATCAGACCAGGTTGGAAGTTTGTAGGATTAAATCTTATTGAGTAAGATTTCTAATTCTTGCAGTATTGGTTTTCTGATGTGGCCAACAGATGGCGTGCAGACACAACTTAAATGTTAGCAACATATTTTTATGCCATATTGAGATTGACATATTCATAGTAATGTTTTTTTTTGGTAATAGTGTTACCATAGATACTGTAGTGAGAGTGTTCTCACTAGGCTTTTGATAACTCAGACTCAGATTTTGAGCCTTCTTTCTCAATTTTTGATTCACTTTGATTTCCCTGGTGCACTCTTCCACTCAAATTTTAATGCTTTCTGTTTTTGAGGAGTATACACCTCATTCATGCAGTCAGTCGCCATTTTAGTAGTGAGCCTCTTTTTAGATTTAAAAAACAATGCATTTGAGACATAAATATAATGATGCACGCGAAAAAATCATGCTTTGCACTGTGATTAAGCGCAGAATGCATCGTTTCTAAAACCTAAAAGGAGGCTCACTTTTATAATGGCGACTGCGTGAATAAGGTGTCTGACTCACCAGTGAAATACCTACGAGTTCCCCGATAGTAGTCATTGTAGGTGTGATCCCCAGCAAACGGAGTTTTATTTCTCATTTCCAGCTTCCTGTCCGTCTGGTCATTATCGATCCCGTGAGACGAAGCATTGCTCAGAGTGCCCTATGGGTACTTATCAGCCATCGCCCAATAATGAGAACCACTGCCTCAGTTGCAGGGAGGGATTCACTTCGTTCTCCGGATCATCTGAATGTTTCCCACCAAGTAAGTTGTAGAAATCAAATGTTGGATGAGGAAAGGGTGTGTGGAAAAGATGGATTTGTTGTGAAATTAGCGAATCTTTGCACCCACGAACTATTGTCGTCATGTTATCTGAAACAAGTGGAGAGTGTGTATAGCATGTGTATTCTGGCCAGTAAATATTAAAATTTGTTTAATAGTGGTTTAAAAACCGGTGCATCTTTGTGACCTGTGTGTAGTGTTAAGCTTTCAAATTACCGTAACTACGCTCTTTTTCATGCACCCTGTATTTTAAGGGAATACAATCTTGTGATTGTTTAAACACGTTTGTTGGTTAAATAATCTTGTTTCAGCACTCTTGCCATTTGAAAGCTTTCAAATTACCGTAACTACCCTCTTTTTCACCCACCCTGTTTTTTAAGGGAATACAATCTTGTGATTGTTTAAACACGTTTGTTGGTAAAATAATCTTGTTTCAGCACTCTTGCCATTTGAAAGTCGTATTCTGGTTAAAGCGATACGGTCACCATCAAAATAATGCATTAAGTTTACACTGGACACAGCCTATCAATCCCACTTGGTCCGTAATGTAATCAGAAATGAGGAATGTTAACTGAAACTATTCAAACTTTTTTCATCAAACCAGTTTCATGAAATGTGACTTCAGGCTAAGAATTTGTCTAAGTTAAGACCGAAATTCACGCTAAGTTAATTTTGCAGATGAAATTCTGGAAAGTTTTGTTTTCATTCATAGTGATTTTCTGATGTTGTGTTTTTCTGCATTTTGAGTTCCTCAAATTTTAGGGGTTCAGCTCCTGCACGAAAAATTATGCCATTGAACATTTTCCTAGGTGTTTCATTTTGACCCCCTTTGCATTTGCTATTAAATA
This sequence comes from Phoronis australis, assembly GCA_002633005.1. Classification (NCBI taxonomy): domain Eukaryota; kingdom Metazoa; phylum Phoronida; family Phoronidae; genus Phoronis; species Phoronis australis. The sequence continues at coordinate 224,809 of NMRA01000239.1, read as the reverse complement.
ATGTAATTTGGGGCAGACTGACTTATTTTCTGCTGTTTTAGCTCAAACAGTGTTCCGTAAGAATACACAAAAGCGTGCCAGTTTCAAAGTCACGATTACTACTCTGCATTTCTCAAGTCTGAATGCGAGTCTGGTTTGAACATCCTCTGATTTTCGAAAATACGGCTACATGCTGCACGAGAACCAGGTGCAATTCGATCATTGGCTGTGCTTGGTTACAAACAATTTGAAAATTAGCCATTATCACTGTGAAGCCATGTTTATTCTCCATAACACGAGACAGGAATAGAACACACAGAATTGTGGATAATTCATGAACTTGGGTCACAGTCCAGGGGAGCTAGATTACCCACTAACTCATAACATTAACAATAGGTGGCGCTAGTGACAGCCACTTAACAGATCACAACAATGATAATCATGGTGGCATTCACAACGGTGGAGGTATGGATGAAGTTCATGATGTAGCCTACGTTGTTCATCTCTGAATTTGTGAATTTTACAGATATTTTTCACAATTCGGAATTTTCGGCAGGAGGTGTTGTGGGCATTGTGTTTGGAACAGTTGCTGTTGTGTCTGTGCTGGTTATCGCCATGATTTTGTATGTCCGCCGTCGGAGAGTATATGGAGATCGTTCGCCAGTTCTATTCAACAGCGAGAGTTACCCGTAAGCTGGTTCGAAAGGCCTTTGTGTAATTCATTCGTATCACAGGTGGTTAGGGCCTATGCTGTCTAAAATGCACAATTCTCTTGCTCATATTAGCAAGTTTTGAAGTGTCAACGTCACTATAGACCTTGTTATGCTATCCAAAACAACTTTCTTCATTGTTTTGAATTTCAGCTCTTTAATATTTTCATACAATATTTTTTTAGACTTTCTGTCATTTTTCAATTTGTCTTTTCAAACCTTAACAATAATTTGTAAAAATCCACGAGTTCCCAGTTACCATGTTTTTTTGTGTTGGTGGAGGACTCAGGCTCTGCAATTATTGTGTTAATTGGCAGCTCATATTACTTTGTGCATTGTAACTAATGCTGAACTCAAGCAGTCTGCCAGTTATATATTATGAATGGCTACTGAGTGTCTTTGTGTCTCATGTCATGCATTTAGTCGCACAAATCAGGGCCCTTTTAACAAGGGTCGTGAACCCAGTAGTAGCTAAGACGGCCATTATGTTGTTTCGTTTCGTTTCTTTCAAAAAACAAAGTATCTGGATTCAATCTCTTACCTTCAACCATCTTAGCTACAAAAAGGCATAGAACTGTGGATTAGATGGACTGTGTGGAGCTGTATGTTGCTTGTGACCTGCCAGAGGCTTCAGGCCTGCATATGTATGCTTTTGATATTGTAAATGACTTGGGAATAGTGTTTACAGACCTTTGCTGCACCGAGACTAGGCTAGGTGAGGTGCTCAATCCTGCGCGGTCTCCTAGAACATTAAAGGAATTCTGGCGACAGGAAGGGGATTTCAACTGCCCCTTTGCTAGAAAGTAATGCACCTGTATTAATTTCCATCTGATTAGGTTTATTGCATGGGAAACACAGAGTGTGTGGTAATGTGCTGTCTGCCGGTGATCGGGGTGAGTGGAATGTAATTTGAAAACGCACCTTATAACTCACAAAACTTAATTCAGTTTTGTTGTCCTTGTTATAGTATTTACTTGTGCATACAGGAAGGTTAAAAGTTTTTTGAGCCTTAAGCTATATTTCATCCTGATTGACGCAAAATTTTCTTTAGTCGCCAAAGATTTTTGCTCCCGAGTTCACCACAATTTTCGGGTAGCCCCATCGTCAAAATTTGTTTCATCCCGTGGCCACCACAAAGATTGAGGGTCATCGGTGCTTTAGTTTAGTTAGTCATTGTCAAACACGCATATGTTGGACTTTTGCTTAACTCAAACAAAGTTCTCCAATACGACTGTTCATGCACACAGCCCTTCAGATAAGTCAGATTGCACCTTACTCTGAAAAGAACTCTTGAGACATGTAGGATGCTATGCTACTCGTGAGTTACTGTATTGGTTACGCTATATTAAGACGCCATCTATAGGTAAACTCCATAACAGCATTTTAAAAGTCTTCACTTAATGATACAAAAAAACGACAATAGTTGCTTATATTGTCTTTGGAACATATTTTGATTTTGTGTCATTTTTTGTTGGTATTGTATTTGGTGGTTTAATTGTAACAGTCTCTGTATTCCGTATTATCCATTTTAACAGGCTTAGCTGCAGTTATCATTGATTTGGTGTTTTCCTGGCGCCTGTTTTATGACGAGTAACTGAAGACTTAATTCAGAAATTTGGTCTTACGCTCCAACAACTATTTCAGAAAAAGTAATTAAATCTCACTTGTACAAAAGCCCAAAGTCTTTGGGAAGACACACATAACTGGTAGATACTGAAATACTTTTTTATAAATTATTTACGCACCGTTATGCTATCACAATTGCTTGGTTAAATTTTTATTACGTAATTGTGAAATGGGAACCTTAGACCAAATTTTAGTCTGAAGTCGATTTTGGAGAAACAGACCTTAAGTGCCACCATTTCCTGATCCAATTTAAATGTGTAGTGCTACTTGTCACTGGAAAAGTTTGTTCTAAAGTGGAACATGCACACTAATTCCTTATCTCTGTGATTGCTGGGTCAAATTAGTTAGCAACACAACGTATAGTGATGATGTGAATATGAAGTAGGTTGAAAATTGACTGAGTTTTGTGGCGAAAATGGTCTGAATTGTGTCCAGTAAGTATCGTGATGTGGTGTTGGGGAATAACACTGCATGATGAGGGCTATGTGAGCCCGCGAGATACGTCATTAAAAGTCACTTATTTGCAGAATCTTTGTTTTCACATTTACAAGTTGTCAATGAATACAACTGCACTTTGTTTAGGTGTAGATGATGTTTAAATAGCATTGTCGTCTTGTTCCTGCTTTTCATTAGCATAGTTAGGAGCATGCAAATACGTCTTTAATACAGTTTAGGTAACCTTTGTTTATCACCAACAACAGCACACTTCTATATTGTATTAATGTATAAATGTATTTAAAGTAAAAAATACTAAAAAATTGTATTATTTTTATTTCTCTTGTACCAGAAATGTGAGACATTGTTGACTTGTAAGTCTGGTAAAAGCAGTCAAGAGAAGACTTGACTAACCACTAAATTATGGAAAAAGTCCAGATTCGATATTTATTTACTTTTTCGTGATAAAAAATACAGATACAATAACTCTGAGCATTGTGTTTATTGGTCAGAGAAGTTCATAGCAATTGGAAGGAATGAGGGAGAGGTTGCAATTGTCTTTTTCAGGGTAGGGTTTCAGCTGAGCTTCCAAGTGGGCAGTAGGTGCAGAGGTACTAGGTTCCATGCATTTGAGTAGAGATGCCGTGCCTGAACTTGGAATCTTGCTTACTCTCGAGATAGCTTATGCGTGAACTTGGAATACAGGAGCAAACTTGACAAGTTCACTCAAATAATCTCATTCATGTTGATAAAAATTTGCACTGCACTAAATCAAATTAAATGTTAATAAAATAACGTAAATTTTAACCAACCTTTTTCAACTATTGGCGATCTCATTCACCAAACAATAATTGATTTCACATTCACGAATTCCTCCGATTCTTTGGCACAAGTTACGCTAAATCAGAAAATGTGTGATCATGAGGCCAGCAATTACAAAAATTCTTTACACTGAAGAAAAATTTCACCTGATTGCCTAAATGAGTATTATATTCTAAGTTTACGCATACGCGATTTCGCGTTTTTTGTTTTTTAGTCAAATGGGAAATTGTGGGTGCCGCGAAACCCATGAAACATCCCTTGTTTTCTTTTTGTCTATCGGGAAATAGGCTACGTCGCGTGGGAATTTACATCAGTATACGATAACATGCCGTCAATTTTGCTGTGTGCCAATACATATTGCTGGTGTGGCGCGATGGCGCCGGACTCCTGGGACAACCAGCCAAGAGCGAGACAAGTGTGAACCAGCAAATTTTCATGAAGAGTAAGAATGGGCCTAGGGCCAGCGCACTGACTGGTAGCTGCCTCAAGTAACTGTAGCTGAGATCTGACAGTGTGAAAGAACGAAATTCGGAGAACTGGGCTAATCGCTGGTCAGCTCAGCTATGATTCACTTGAGACAGGCATCTTAGCTCCTACTTATCCGTCTGCGCTGCCTCTGAGGCTAAGATTCCTTTTAATATGATCCAGTTTCGGGAAAAGTTCGTTTTATTATGGTCATTCTTTGAAGGATTTTTTTGAAAAGGTAAAGTCCCACAGGTCCCTAGCATATTGCCGTGTTTCAAAAGGAATTTTGAAACACTGCCGGTAGTCCAATTTCTGGTAGCTGTGGAGAATGATACATATTGCGTCCCAAAATGTACACACTTCAACGCTTGGAGCTCATATCCAGTCCCGTGGATCACTTAGGTTCTGCGCGGGCCTACCGCATGGTAACACATTATTTTTAACGTGATAGCGTCACTCATGACGCGCTCCGTCTATGCAGTATGCACGGCAATGGAAAACCAACGAGTCAGTTTTGAAGAACAAACAATCATTGCCCAGTAACTACTGGAAACTAAAAACACCAAGGAAGTGCAAAGACTACCTTTCCAAGTTAGTAAGCAATGAGTTTAAATTAATTTTATTTATTGAAGGACTTCAACTTCTTTTTTCGATCAACAGTTTATGAATTTAAACCACTAATGTAGTTTCTAAGTCAATAAACAATTTATTGCCATTTGAATTGTGAGAACATTTTTGTACACTTTGTACAGCTGACCGACATTTTTTATAATGTTTAATACGAAATCTTCGATACGATGAATATACAAAACCCAGAAAGCGCCAAGAGGCATTATAACTGGGTTAAAAAAGTTCAAAGTAATCTATATACAATTATTTTACACAAATACATAAATTTAAAAAAAAACTGTTGTTAAGATTACAATGACATATGATTACGAAAGTAAATAAATCATTTTCAGCAGTATCATTGAGACATCTTTCATAGTAGACAAATATCGTTTACTGTACTTTGCTACTTAAAGGCCTATGGTCCGAGTTATAGAAGAAAAAAACTCTTAACGCCGTTTAAGCCGGTTTTTTGATGTGACATGGAGTTCAAAAAGTTATTAACTTTCAACTTGTGCAAAAAGTTNTCGTTTGTTTTGATCACGCAGATTTTAAGAAAATAAAAAATAAAAGAAAAAATATGTACAGGCAGCAGATCGACCCCATACTTACGAAAAGTTCTAATTAAGTGTCAGAGAGTATGTTTCAATGGTTTTTATGCAGATTCACGATGTTTTTAAAACGTCTACAAACGGATCATATGACTTTAAGGGTCTGACCGATGGATCGAAATTTCCCAATGTCAGCTTGCAACTAAGTTCAGTGAAGCATCGCCATTTCTTACACTTTTAGCTTCTAATTTTCAAAAGTCATCTACCAATCAGTCGATTTACGTAGATACATAAACATGTAAACTCAGAAGCCAACTATCATTCTATGAGCAATGTGTTTTCGTTGATTTATTGGCTTTTGATTCCTTTTTGACCTGCTGTTTGTGAGTTTAAATGACAAATCTTGTGACTAATTCAAAAAGCAATGCATTTATTGTCATTTGAATTGTGACCATATTTTTGGGAACTGTCCGAATTTCGTCAATGTCTTTGACATTTATTTTAGATAGGCAAAATCGTCCGACGTCTAAATGTAAAGTTTACTACGGGGTATAGGATTAATAATATAGATTTTTCCAACTTCAGGCTGCAACTAAATTCACTGAAACATCGCGAATTCTTACAAGATTAGATTAAAACGGTTTTAATTGCAAAAATAATCTATGGATCTATCTATCTCCTAGATACATAAACATATGTTAATCAAACCAACGAATTTGTTTATCAAAACGGAATGTCTTATAAGCAATCATGCAGTTGACAGTGAGGCATGCTATTTTTGAGAGGTAACCGTCATGCATGGGGGAACATGAGAGATGGGGCATTCGTATTTAGGTGTATCTTTGCTTCCTACGACCCTAATTTCAGACATCCAGCCCTGGGTCACAGGTAGGTGCGTATACAGAAAATGTTTTAACAATTAATTTAAAAACTCAAACGTCGTTTTATTGACTAATGACGAGACATTTTCCCGAGGAGTGTGTGGAACCGTAACTCATCTATGAATCTCGCTTCATGAACAAAAGTGAAAAAAAAAAATGAATGAGAATGAAGCAATTAAATTAGCCTTAATTTGGTAACTACAACACTCGGCGAGAGCAGACAGCCGAGGGAGTTCACAATGTAAGCGGCCCAGCTCAGTGACTAATTCGGGGTCCGCAAACTAGCTTATAATGGAATGCACAGGTCACGCATTCTCTCTTCTTTTCTGATGGACAAGTTTTGAAGAGACACTCCGTTAAGTGATTATTACCACCTTCAACTGAAAGTTTCCCTCGTACACCCGCTATGTACTAGCACGCAGTGACTACTCAACGGTTCGACCACCGTTCGGCACACAACGGTTCGACTCCGGCGCAATCGTTGTAGTTATCATTCCTGCTGAGTGGTGTCGCACTTTTAAAATGGCTGCCAGTTTATTTCTGCTTACTAACAAGTGAACGCCTTGGAAAATACACTAAATGTATGAATAAGAAGGGCTAATAGGTATGATTAACACAGTTTTAAACTTGGCATAAGGAGAGGATTCAGAAAATAGCATCACCAAGTATGTACGTTTAGAGAGTCGGGTTTTAGAGTCGGATTGTAAAGCACAATATTCAAAAACACTTGAAAAACAGGCCTGATACAGTTACAACTACAGCCTTACAGGAGAATTGTAGGCATTTATATTGACATGTGAGTTAGTCACATACAAAATTGCAAGTTTCTTTGTATTTAATTTTGCTGTGATGTTGTCTGGATGTGTTTTAAGATAAATCTGACGTGTACATGTGACGTAGTACTTAGATTGTCCGAGCCAACGCAACTGTGACTCTGTCAAGTGTTTGACCTCGAAGTTGGTAAATGGGAATTGACAGGTCTTTTATGGCACTTTCTGGTATGGAATTCATCCAGCCATCCAGCAGCAAATATTGGATATCAGGGTTTCAACATTGCCGTTGATATAAACCAGGAAAAGATAGGCCGCAAACTGACCCCTGTTGGACTCCAGATGATATACTGTGGTAGTGTGGTATCAGATTTTTCTCCATCTGGGACCACTGTCTATGTACAACTTGACAAAAATGACTGACACCATTGAAGGCTGTGAGATTCTGACAATGTTGGCCAATAGTTTAGACATGATGTTACTGACCATAACGTATTCCACAAGCTTACTACCTATAGATATGAAGGTTATAGACCATGTAGTTTGAACGGTCAAACCGTTGGCGCTTCTTGAAGATCACAGACACATGTAGGATGTTGCAGTCTCATATTATGAACCACATCGAAACACCCACAGGCTCCACAGGCTCTGGAATTTCACAATAAACATCCATAGGCCCTACAGGCACTGGAATCTCACAATGATTCATTACCATATAAGACCGGCCATAAGTAAATAGTCTGAGATCCTAATAAAATGCGAGTGTATCTCCTGCAGACTGGTGGTACATAAAGCTCCGAAGCGTTATCTTCCCTAAATTGTCCTCGACAGTGGTGATTTGGCAACAAGATTTCCAAAACGTATATACAAAGCTCTCAATTCGAGGTCGCTATCTTTTGCCATAAGTTATGCTTCAACGTTATTTCAGATGTATGCTGCACATTCACTGTTGTGGGACTTCCCCTCTGCAGTCTATTGGTTATTGTTGTTAATAATAGATGGCGCAGGTAGCAAATCCTTGAAAAGCAAGCAGGGGGATTGAAATCAATCAGTATTACACGCATTTTACTTTTGTGTTTAGTCACAAATGTTTGTGCTGCACTGTCAATGCTATTTAAATGCAATGTAACAGAAACTCTCTAAAAATATTGAGGGTTTTTGAGTACTTATGGCTGCTGATTTCATCGTAAAATCGTGGAATGTAAAGAATATTTACCTCGGAAACTTTCGACCTCCATATTGCGTCTCTGAGGTCTTTGTCCGTGAGACAGTATCCCGACAGGCGTCGTTGGGAAATTGGAACGCCAAAGTAGGATTATACAGTATGCTGAGTTTGTACGCCCATCGGCGCTGTTCATCAGATGTTTTGGTCTGTCTGATTCTGATGCGTTTAAAGTAGTCATTCTCCTTGGAATCTAAGGCTTTAGTCTCTGGTCAGTTGATGACATCATTGTTTTGAATGGCGTGATCCGTAGTAGCTGACTTATGGAATTCTGTTAAAGATTTTCTTCCTTTAGCATGATTGGGAGATTGGGAAACATCTTGCAATTTTGGATACAGAAAATACCTGCAAAGTTACCTGTTGCAGACAGGGTTATAGACAATGTACGGTGGCACTAATCGTCTCGCCACACTTCCGTCCTGACAACAGGAGGCACTAACTTCCAGTACTGATGTTGTCTGTTATCTGTTGGTTTTTCATCTCTGTGCCCCTGGACTGGCTTGAGGTGCAAGTCGCAAATAAAATTCCAGAGTTCATAATGCAGGTCCCGTTGCCGTAAGTAGACAATCTCTGTTTGATGTTGACGGTGGAAGAGTGCCTAGTCAAAAATCTTGATGTCGGAGACGTACAGAATGAGAGGACCGTTTTTGTTAGATGCCCCAACCAGGTGATCTGCCTGTTCATTCACTTGGGCGCCACATGACCAGGCACATAGGCTCATACCACAGTGCAGGATGGATGCTTGGCACAAAAATGGTCCAGGAAGAAGACAGGTTGCCATAGCATATCTTAGACAGGATACAGACTGAAAGAACACCAAAATGATGTGGACACAGGTTGCACTAGTAAGGCTTTCGCAAGAGTGGCTATTCTACAGCTCAGTCACCGAAAGACAAGCCCAATATGGAGTTTGCTCCAGTACGTGTGCTCATGTCGATCAATACAATGTCTTTGTTCACAGATGCGCTGATTTTGAAGTTTGTACTCATATTTTGGCCAAAAATAAATGTGCTCACTCTAACCTTGCATCAAAGGAAAATAACTATGTGTGTGCTGCACTGCTGCAGTTCATTGGGAATGCTCAGTGGTCAAATAAAAACAGAAGTAGATGTACATGCACTGGTACATTTGTTTAGGACTTCGTATTTTCCTCATTTAAGAGGATTTCCTCATTTTTGGTTTCAATTTCCTCTTATTTGATTTCCAGTTTCCTCTTTTTTCATCTATTTTTTATCATTACTTTGACTTAATTTATGCAAAAATGTTTATTTCAGTTACATTTTACTGCACAAAAGATATTTCAATTGCACAAGTCACCTGGAAAATTTTCCTCTTTTTTTCATCATAAGTCATTCCAAGCCCTGACTTGTTTCAACAACACAGGTTCTTCTCTAATATTTTCTTTAGCGACCGTGACCTGAACATTTGTTAATTACCTACTGTTTGGATGAGATTTGTTTTTGAAATGTTGATACCGTTAATCTTTACCTGCAGTTTGTTCTGTTTGTAGGCTCGTGACACAGTATATGCTCACCTTATGTGGTGATAGCGAACACACTGTACTTATAGTCCAGCAGTTATGGATCCTGACGTTGATTTGGTAGTTTGAAGCATCTGTCCACATTTATTGACCATGGTGAAGTATATTTAATCATTTTACATTGTAAGACAGTCATGTTATTAATATAATATTGAGACAACTCATTTGTTTCGGAGAGTTGCTGAACCACCAATTTTAAAACTAAAATTAAGTGTGATTCATCAAAAGTAATATCTGATGAGTACCATCTCGGACATATTAATAGTATAATTGAGTTAATCTATTAGAAGTGGTTACTTATTTTAAGATTTGGATTATATTTTTCTGTCAAACACAAAACTAAAAGAAATCAAGACTTGCCACTGAAACAAAATTTCCTGTGTCCCAACGTAATAGTCACACTACTAGTGTGCCTGGGTAGTCAGTGTGCCCTCTCACCTTGAACTCCCTCCCACTGTAGGTCATTTATTGCCTTCCTTATCTGTTCGAGTGAACAGCTCAAGAATTCAAATACCGTTAAGTGATCAAAAGCAATTGCGACAGTTGTTTCAGTTTGACACCTCACTGAAATTATGTTAATTATCTGCTGTTAAGTTTCTTTTGATCTGTTAAGCTAGTGCAGTTCATTAAGACTTGTTTCCACAGGTGTTCACGACGGCAGCACCCGCATCGCCAGGCCTGCCAACAGCAGCCATTGTGTGCATCTGCATTGGCGCTTACATTGTGCTGATTGTCATTCTTCTCATGATCAGGGAGTGCTTGATGGTGAGTTGGCTATTTGTAAGAATTGCTGTGATGTGAATAATTTAGGTGCGTGTTTTTGTGCATATCTAGGTCCGTGTTATGAGCAAATTCAGGCCCATGTGCATATTTAGGCTCATGTACCTGTGTGTGCAGCTGTGCTTGTATCTAGAATAAGTTGCATGCTTGACTTATCTGCCGCACAGAGCTAGATATTGACATGTATTCATTTGAATATTAATGTATCAAAGTACAAAGAGTGGACAAAAGACACAGAAAGTGCTGTTGAAAAGGCATGTATGTTCACAAGGGATTACTGTCTGCACCTATGTATGACTACTTGTGTAGCCTAGATAAGTTGATGGTGCAGCCATGGTCTGGAGGGCTCAGCTAACATGAGCATTGGCTCAAACATCACTTAATGTGGGTTTAAATAACTATAACTCTGCCGGGTCACATGACTGACGAGTGATTGTAATGCTCAAGTGGTTGTCTCTCCCTCTGTTGGAGAAGTTTGAAGAAGGTGAAGCTGACAAAAAGCATGTTGAGCATATGATCTAATGTAATAATGGCAGACGGCCTGCAACACTTTGTAGCAGACGTTCGCAGCCCGTTCAAATGGACCCATTGCTCTGATCACCTGGAATCATTTTTATACATAAATTATGCCGTCATACCTGTCCATCCGTCCGTCCGTGCGGCGTCTGTCATCTGCTGCTCCATCTCCATGTTCATGAAATTTTACAGATGTGTTTTAATCCTCACATGGATGGTACACCGTTAGCGAATTTTTGGATGGATTGGTCCCTAATGGCAATTTTAGCTTTTTATGTTTAACTCTATCTTCAGAGGTCCTTAACGGATTTTCATAAAATTTAGCAAATTACTATCTATTAGTGAGATGACGCTACCTTCTTGTTTTTGAATGGATTTGCGGGTATTTTGCACCACCTAGTGGTCATTTTTTGTGTTTTCGGGTTGTTTTTTGTCATCCACCCATCTATCAACCAAACCACACTGAGGATGATTGTGAAAATTGGCGTGTATGTTTATAGTGTGAAGAGGACGGCTGGTGATGATGTTTGGATGACTCCAACTATTGTCAGTGGCACCTGGTATTGGCCGTTTTTTGCATCTATGGCTGTATCTTCTAAACCCTCTGCAGTATCTCTATTAAATTTGGCAAATTTATTTGTATGAAGTTGACAACGAATGGCGACGACATTTGGACGGATCCAACTACTGCTGTAACCCCCTTAGTGGCAATTTAGCTTTTTCCATTGTCTTCTGTGTCTTTGAAACACCTTGATGGATTTTTATGAAATTTAACAAATTGGTTCTCGTTTTTGGATAAATTCAACGTATAGTGTCCATTTTTATTATCGTGAAATTTTGTTTTAGTAAAGTGAGGACAATGCCTTCTTATTTGAGGACAAATTTGGTGTATTCTGCGCCACCCGGTGGCCATTTTGAACATTTTTAGTACGTTTTGACATCATCCTCTCCATCCACCAAACCGCTTGAAGGATCATAATTAAAATAGGGAGATGTGTTTTTGATGAGAAGATGGAGGCTAATGTTGATTTATGGATGTGTTTGTGTACTCTGGTGCCCCTTAGTTGCATTTTTGTATCCACGACTGTATCAAGTTCACCCTTTGCAAGATCTCTTTGAAATTTAGCAGATGTGTTTCAATGGAGATGGCAACATATGACAACAAGTTTCAAATAAGTCCACCTACAGCTGTGCCCTGTAGTGGCAATTATAGTTTTATGTTTGCGTCTGTAATTTCAGAGTTCCTTGATGTGTCTAATGGCTATTTTTGTGATACTAATAAACACTCCACCATTTGTGATGCAGTCATAGGGGCATTTCAATGTTCTGCGTTGCTCCTGTTATGCTCCATTAATATTATACAGATATAGATAAAACCGAACTGAGGAGCTAGAGACCTCACTCTAGGGTCTAGCAGTGTGTTCCAGTGGTACTTGAACACACGACGTTCAGTAAAGGAAGTGGACACTTATCCCACTAGGCCACACTGCATCAAGCACTTTCTATGCCTGTACAATGTTTTTTAATCGTTTGCCTTTGACCGACATTTCTCGAATCTCTTGAGTGTGAAGTATGAAGTGCTATTTTCATTGTTGTTATGTTTATTTCCATTACTGGTACTAGCATTGTTACTAGTGTTTTGTTGTTTGTAGAAACGTAACATGTGGCACTCTGCAGCCTGCTGTGGACAGGAAGGTGAGGTCTACTGCTGTGAGTGTTGGATATCGTGCTGTGAGTCATGCAACTGTTGTCAGTCGCCCAACATTACCGTCTGCTTGGACTCTATCTGCCCACAGAGAAGGGTATGTTGAAGTGTGATTTTTCAGTGAAATTTTTAGTTTTGTACACTCTCTTGTTTTTTTTTTCATTATGGAGAAACCCAAACTCACATCCATACATGTGTGTATGATATTTTTCAAATTATTATTTACATCTTCAGTCTTGAACTTAATGAATCAAGATGTTTATTTTTGAGTATTAAAATGGCTACAATTCTGCCTTTGTTAAAAATACCCTTGAGCAGAACAGTCACTGTTACAAAACTGTTCTCAATTTCTTCCTTACTAAGATTAAAGTGTGTTTTGAGACTTGGGATGAGCTGGCAATTCATTTTTGTTTGAAGCCATGCTCAGTGTTGACTTATCGTAGCAGGTCAATATGTGCGTTGACCGTGGTTTCAAGCACTAACAAAGCGTTAGCTCACCCCCTGATGCTGAGAAATCTTTTCTTATTCCAATAAGAATAAGACTGGACCAGATTTTTGATGACAAATCTACTATCTGAGTTATATAGCTGTTTCTCTTGACACCACAAAACATTTGTTATTTCAATCACCAGTAATCACGAATGTGTTTGTAGTCAACAGGAATTGTAAGCTTTTTAGTAGTTCATGCATCAAAAGTAAAAAGGTTGAAAAAATATTGGTTGGTATCTTTTTGAGAAAAGTTGAATTTAGGATTGTAAAATTGCCATTGCATTTCATGGATTTTATATTTTATTATTTTATGAACCATTCAGAGTTAATGCGTTAATTGGTTATTGGTTAATAGGTCTAAGGCTCGACATAAGCGAGTAAACGTTCGAAAGTGCGAGTGGAAAAAGTAAAATATGAGCGGAATATTGGCCTCACTTGTATCACTTGTACGAGTGCGGGTATCTGGCGTTTTTCTTTCTTGGTTTTTTATCATAACTTTTTACTAAAACAAATCCAGGAATGCGAGTCACTCCTGTTTTCGTGCGCAGACTCTCGCCCGTGTTGAGCACTGAGGGCTAAATGAAGTTTTAAGTTGAAAGTTTGTTTTCCTCGTGCATCTTGCCATACGTAGCTCAAAAGATTTTATTTGCATCCTAACTGAAGAATTCTATTTTGAGTGTAAAAATGAAAAATACCTGGACAACTGAGGCATTTTGGCAACAGTCCTGCCTACCTCAGAGAAGTGAGGATTTGGTGAGGGTAAAAATAATATTCTAAGAACGACCGTACTTGTTTTCTTTTATACAAGCCTGAGTTACCTTCAACGAAAATTGTGCTGCTCTGTTAAAATATACATCTCGTGGTAGAACCATCATCTGTAATTGTCCCCCCTGATGTTAGACAAACACCCCAGGTCTTATGTTTCCCTTTATGTCCACAGCATTGGTCATTAGCCATTTCCCTGTACTGTTGCACTCTGTTTCATTCATGTTTTGTCTGTGTAATTTTTCCATCCAACAGAAGGGAGGCTGCTGTCAGGTACAGTATACACTAAGTGACTCCTGCACCTTGCTTGACTATAACTACCTGGTCATGGGAGTGTTGTACACTATTGTTGTGGGGGGCGGGGACTACGACACATCTTGTTGTCGTTTGATACTTCTCAATATGTATTACAGTTATGACAAATTTGTGAAAACAATGCACTCTGAGAAGCTTCACAAATGTTTGCAGTCAATGAGTGTAATAAAGCTAGGAAGTAAACCCTGCAACTAATGAAAAGTTAGCAGAATTTTCTACGTACCTTACATGCATTTTTTGGTTTTGATAAGGTTCTCAGATTTCTGATTTCTTTTTTGAAACGGAAGCGTTTCATAGTTCATTGGTTCATTTTCTGACATGGTAATGCATTGCATGCTGATGATGGAAATTTTTATTTTTTGATGACGAAGTGGCTTTTGCACGATTGTAAGTGGAACGGAGTTATTTTTTATTGTTTAGCTATTGCATTATTGTATGCTTCATAATGAATGTAACTGTCTGCTGTTAAACATTTCAAATGGGCTGCACTAAATGACAAGATTTGGTGACTATTTTTCACTTTTCAACCATTGTACTGACACACTTAAGCTCTTTTAACTCATTTCATTGAAAACACGTAAATTTGTTGTTGCATGGTTTTGTTTCGAGGTGATTGTCAAAGGAAATTTCAATCACTAAAGATAGGTATCACTGAGTTTTGGAAGCAACAAAGCTGTGTCGTGTTTTCAGTGAAGTCATTGTATGTCTGATGATGTTGTTTAATTTTTTCAACTGACTGTTGATTCAAGCGCTGAAGTTGCAAACACCTACTTTGTGCAAGAGCAATGTATTTGCTGAATTTTTGTATGAGCAACAAATCCACTGAATTTTGTTAATGTAGTCACTGACTTTTTCAATGTATTCACTGAATTTTTCAATGCATTCATTGAATTTAAGAGCGAACGTATTACCTGTAACACATTGTTTAGTAATGCAGTCTTGTAACTGCTCATAATGTTTCAACACTCAAAGACATGCTTTCATTGCTAACAATCTTTGATATTTACATTTAGGTAGGTTAGATTTTCACCTTTTTGCTTGCAACTTAAACGTTGTTCATTCATTATACATTGACGAAATTTCATGGACACCTACTTTTTCGACCATCGTGTTTAAATGTTTTTTACTCATACCCTGCCTGCTCTACTCTCCGCTCCCAGTTGCGTAGCATAGTTTTCTTCACCTCTGTCACTGACCTAATCAAATAAGAATGGTTTCTACTTGTTTCTATTTGTGTTAAAGGAAGCTCTGTTAGCCTGACTGTTTAGATCAGACAAGGAAATGATAGTTCAGCAGTGGTCTAACTGAATTTCATTTACCCATTTGAATGTCTAAACATTTGTCCATGCTTATTGAGCAGGTTTTATGGCATGTACACTGGATGGGAATAGCTGTAAACTTATTACAGACTCAGAATAAGTCGTCTGCGCACTAAATTTTGGAACCTTTAATTTCCTTAGGTCGATTCCCAATCTTCCCATGAATATATGCTCATGCGCATGATATTCACTTGTGTGTATAAATGTCAAGTTCGTGCAGATTTAACTGTTTGCCATGGTCACAGTAGCACGACAATGTTATAACTGCAAGGCTCTACAGCATTCATGTGTAGAGTATTGGCAAAGGGGCAGTATTAGCTCCAGATTAAGTTAACTGCGAAGTGTGTACATATGTTTGAGGAGTTTTTTTTCTAAAATTGACCTTTTGCCACAGATATTACCTGTGTTCTGTTGAAACGCAGCTGCTTAACTTAAGTCTCCAACTGCTCAAATATACTAAGTGAGCTGTTCAACTTTCTTTAGGTAATATGAATGAATGATTGACAGAAACTAATGGATATGGCAAATTTTGACATTTGGTATATATATGATGTGTGTATCAGCGGTAACGACTAAAAGGTTAAACTGGTTGTTTCTCGGCAATTGATCCATTGGTCTGTATGCGTAATAGTTTTAAGACTTTTTTGTTCCATTTCAGCACTATGACTGCGGAGACATTGTAGCGTGCCAGTGTTGTGCTGAGTGTTGCAAGAGTTGCTGTGGAGAGAATGGATGTGATGTAAGTTACACCCCGAGATTGTAGCAAATATTTTTTAGCCATTTTTGAATTTGTTTTCTTCTCCCATACAACAAGTAGTACTCAACCACTGCTTGTATTGTGTGCTTTTAAACACACAATCAAACAAATCAACATTTTTAGTTTCAAACAATGGCAATATTCCATCAGGTGCAACTTCTTGTTCATTACAATAGTTTGACGAATTGATATTAAATTAACTCTTCTAAACGATTTCCTACATGGTTGGTCATCACGTTCAACCCTGTCATGTGACCAGGATTTCACTACATCTCCTCCCATTTCAGTGTTGTGAAGGCTGCAACTGTAACTGCCAGGCACCGGAGTGCGACACGATCAACTGCTGTTGTTGCGAGATTCAGATCAAACAGCCAATGAATCCTGCCACCCCCCGCTATAACAATTACCCCTCTCAGCAGAGGGGGTACCCTGAGGGTGAGGGTAGAGGGGGCTACAATTACCCTCCCCCGCAGAGAGGGTACCCTGAGGGCGAGGGTAGAGGGGGCTACAATTACCCTCCCCAGCAGAGAGGGTACCCTGGCAGTGCCAGAGCAGGGGGCGGCCATGATTACCCTCCTCAGCAGAGGGGGTATTCTGGCAACGCAGGGGGTGGGGGTGGTCGTGGCTATCCCAGCGCTGGTGGGCGCCCCCTACCAGAGAGACAGGGCAACATCAACAGTGCTTTCCTGGCTAGAGGAGCACCTCCCTCTTGATGTTATTTCAGGTTGAGTGACTCTGTTACTACCAACTTACTGCAGATTGTGTATCCGTTGTCTCATTTCCTCTGTAGGTCTACTTAGCCTTTCACAGGACTCTGCATGAATTTGCACTTTGGCACCTTGGCTTGAGTTTAACACGGACTTCTTTTTCAGTTCACTGTGCTGACGTTAACCTTTGACACTTCTGCTTGAAAACATTTTTAAATAACACCATCTGTTCTGTACTTGGCTTCATATTTCATCTTGTTCTTATTAATTTCATTCTGTTAATATTATTTCATATTCTAGGTAGCTGTCCATAATTTGTCTGTCTTCTATTTGTAACTTTCAGGAGAAGTTTAACTTATTTCACAATGGTATGATTAAGATCACTGTCTACCTACATTACCAAAGATTTGATTTTTTAAAAAATTTTTGAACTATTAATAGTAGACGTATAAAACTATGTTTGTATTTTTAAAATCATTGGGTATCACAGAATCTTATTATGTGCATGAAAACAATGTTCAGATGTTCATGATCACATGACTTTTAACATTGCATTTTTCATGGAGATGACCCTATTTTTCAAAACCTAAAAATTCTGTTTCTTTTTTTCTAGTAGGTACAAAACGGCGTCTGGAATTCCCTTTGAAGGCCTGTTTGCCCGAGAAATCTCCTGTCAAAATTAATGCATCAATATTTTTTGAAAAAACGGAAATCTTGATTTTTGACATGGAATTTCTCGGGCTCAAAGGCCTGAAAAGAAAATCCCAGACTCTGTTTTGTACCTAATAGAACAAAGAAACAGAATTTGAAAGTTTTGAATAAAAAATAAATTGTGGAAAATACGGCTAACTCCGTGAAAAATTGTGATTTTTTTTACAAAAAAGCAGTCAACTGATAATGAATCAGTGAACATTGTTTTCATGCACAAAATGAGATTTTCTGATTCTCAAGGATTTTAAAAATATAGACAGATTATTACATGGCGATGTTGATATCTCCCATATTCTAGAATCCGAGTGGATTTTGGAGAATTATCACCCGTGGGGTGTTAGCCCCGAGAGTGATAATGCTCCAAAATCCTCGAGGGCTCTAGATAAGGGGGATAACAACTGAGAACATGTAATAATCTATTTATACCACATACTGAACGAGAAACATTGCAATGAATCGATGTACCTTTCTCGACTCGCCTTGGCTTTGTAACTACTTTCTATGTCAGAGGCCTGGGGTCGGAGGTTGTGACCTTTTAAGAAAAGCCTAGCTATTTTTGTTAAATAATGCTTTTACTCAAAACCAAATGAGAATTTAAACAAAATAGAAATAAAGTGAATCTATAAATTAAGGTTTAGCAACTATTATAGCTTACTACACATTTTATCACACTAAGCTTCGACCATGAAAATATCGTCTGCTAAAGGTTACCACTGGTAACTGAGTATAATGCTCAATTCAAAGGATCCCGACAACACGATACCCGCCTTTAAATTGGAGATCGGTGATTTACAAGTGAGAGAACACGAGAGAAAAAATTCACTGAATTAAAATATCGTTTTTATGGAAATTATGCGTCTTATTTTTCATAGCGTATAAATGTCGGTACAATGCTCTGTGTTGAACATGCGATTGTTTGCGCGTGCTCATTTAAGTATTCTATTTTCACGTTCGACGATGTCAGCCGCTTAGTGGTGGAGTGGTAAAGTCGACGACCCGAAACTCTTGTGGCCCGGGTTCGAAACCGGCCTCGGTTACAGCCAAAATGTTATTTCACTAGTGAGATAACTAAATGAGTTATTACACGATTGTATTGGCCATTCGAGGCTGATGTGGTATAAATGGTTTTATGGGTTTACTATTAATGGTTGAGAAGTTGATATTTGATAACAAAGGTAGACGGTCACCTTAAATTCACTCATCAGTAATGATGATGACGGACAGTAACCTTTTTCTTTTTTTAACTTAATTTCATTATTCTTGTCCCATTTTGATAGATGTGCATGCTCAATTTATTCTTTTCAACATTTTAGTTAACTAAATTTTTAACAACTTTCTTTGCCAAAGTGGGACACAATGAAAGTAAGAGCCTCAAAGTTTTTGTAATCTCAAATTTTTACTACGTATATTGTGGGTGCATTACCCTGTATGAGGATGTTTGATTACGACTGTGTCTCCATTCCTACAAAATGTTGGATTTCTCATTTTGGCAGCAATAACAGAGGTAATAGGTGATGAAAATATTTACTGTAACCTTTATATATTTAGTGCAAATGTTGCTTTTTACTTTTAAAACATCGCCAGTTACCAAATTATTGTCAGAATTATTTTTTAGTCAGCGTTGAAATAAAACAAATCCAGGGATAACAGAGATGAATTTGGCTACAACTCTGGTCCATACTCCTGACAAACTTTCACCCCTCTCTTTTATTGAATCATTGCATCTCTTGATCGTTACGTGATTTTTATGTGAATGTAGGGTTGGTCTGTAATCTGCCACTGACTGCAATTTATTGGTAAATTTAAACATTTGTACTTGTCTTTACCAGTAAGCATGATATCTGCCTAGTCAAAGTCATTGATTATTTGTTTCTTTAAATGTTAAAATGTTGATTTGCTCTGTCCCACAGTGGCTCCATATTTTGTGTTCTTTGTTCACCATGAGTTGTTTAATGTAGGCGTCTGCCAGTGCATTGCATGCCTCTGTTAGCATTGCATGAAGGGCTTGTGCATAGCTTTAAGTTTACTCTGGTTGGCGTACTTGCGTATATTATGGGATATTTTTGGAGAATGTTGTAGATATGTCTACTAACTGTAAGGTTGCACTTTTTTAACTGGTAGAAAAACGTTTTAGCAATTAGTGAAAAAATAGTTTCAATGGTTAACCAATCGTAATGTGGTGTTGTCTGCAGAGGCAGATCAGTCTATTAATTACTTGCAAAAGTTCGTGTAAGTCGTCTCCTCATATTAACTTGTACTGAGGGCATATTGGCCGGCACTTGATGGCATGTTTGCACTCATTCAAAATTTGTTGTAATAGTGACATCCTGTTTAGTAACATTTAGTTAACAAAATTATACTGCATTCTTAAATTTGCAAAATAAGTTTTTCCATAAAATTTAATGACCTCGAACTTGATACATAGCTATACGAGACTAGAACTCATCAAAATTACTTCTTCCTAACCATTTGGGTAAATGCCAACCTCAACCTGATTTTTGAGTTCCTAATTTGAGCCTCCTAGGAGTTAACAAGGACCAGTATGAAATTATTAACTTGGCAAGACTTGAGGAAAAATGTCTGTATTTTTATTTCAGTGTGGGGCCTGTAACTGTAACTGTGCTTGTCCTCCCAACGAATGTGACACTGTCAACTGTCTGTGTTGTGAATTGAAGTTGACTGAGACGCTGCCTCCTGAGGATATGTAAACACTGAACTGTATTAAATACAGTCAAAGATCTGAGGACATTGAGCAACTGAAAGTAACTACAAATCCTTGATTATATTCTCACCTTTGTGTATTTTTTAGTATTCGGACTGCCTAGTAAAATGTTTTGTTAGATCTAGGAACCAGTTTCTAGGTTAGATCTGTGTAAACGAAAGGACATTCCAGATTTGTTAGTCGTCAAAAGGCAGCACAACTGGGCGGCATCTGAGCTAAAGAGTTTTAGTGGAAACTCTGCTGATGTAGTTCATAAGGACAATAGTCATATATGACGTGCCAACATTTTGTGAACCAGTTTGATGCCTATTATTCAATGGAGAAAACTGGTTCTCAAAACCCAGGCACATTATATGCGACTATTACTGTTTGAAGGTGGAGTACGATAGTTACAGAAAAACAAAAGATGAATTGTTTTTCAACATATGCTTTACATTTTCTAAGCCTTCCTTCACAGAAATTCAAATTGTCTGCAACTTAGAACCAAGCCAAATGAACCTGTTTTGCCACTTTAAAAGTGCACCTACCCACCCTCTGCAATATAACCTTGGAATAGTAGGCTATCTAGTGGCCGTGAAGTGTTGAATTACTAGTTCACGGCCAATACACAAGAATGTCACACTGTCTAACACTGTTGTGATGTTACAAGTGGAAGGTAGGATGCACAATAAAGACCTGTATTGTACATTTGCAGTTTTTTGTCCAAGTTGGTGGCTTTTAATTTTTTAAACTGATATAAGTGGGATGTTATTTATCGCGAAGAGCTATGTTGGTCTTGATATGTTTTTATTTATTTTTGTACGAATATTGACGTGGATGCGTCCGTCCATTTGTACACATTTTTATTCGTTGTCATACATGTTAACTCCTGGGTTCTGTTCTATGAAAATTGACTCAAGACTTAAGTCAGAAATTTGGCCGTGTGCTTCACACAACTATTTCAGAAAAGTAATTACATTTCATTTTTAGTCTCTGAGGATATACGCATAACTAATTATTGAGACGATTTCTATATTAAAATTATTCCTTGACTGATGCACTCTTAATTACTTGGCTAAACTTTTTAACAATTGTGAAGTGGGTCTGGACTGTAAGACCAAATTTCTGTCAGGAGTCGAGACAATTTTCATAAAACTGACCTCTGATATTGTAAATAGTCAAATAAACTTGTCTGAGCTTTTGAATGAATGTATTGTTGTCCACTAGCAATTTCACCAACAGTCCCAAGTTCTAAATAACTTCGTAATCAAGCTGTCAATATTGTACACAAACAAAATTAGCAAATTTACTAAATTTTTTTGAGCAAGTCGCACGAAGTGGTGAATACTGCTGAATAGTAGAGAGAAGTAAATATTATATTATGCAGGAGTTGTAACGGATGTCTTATAGATAATTTTGTTCATTTGAACAAAGTGCTTGAACCTTAGTTTGATGTTCAGTGTTTATGTGTACTGACTGATTGCCAATTTCCAAACTTGTTGTGGAGAGTAGTTTTACATCAAAATCACACATTTTTGTACAATGATAGTAATTTTATATTCACACAATAATCGTAATAGCTCACATAATCAGCCATGCTATACCTTGTGTCAAGTAAGTTTATTCATCACTTCCAAATACTGATGGTAAGTACGAGAAAACCTGTGGCAATATTTGACCAGTGCTACTGTTAGGAAACCTAAATTGAGATGAGAAACTACATAGATTGATTCCAAACTCTGCATCTACAAATGATTTAGCTTTGTAGAATCATTATAAATTGAAAACAATGAACCAGACATTTCATATGCTCCCCTGCTGCTCATGACGTGCTCAACATTCACTCCATGCCATCGCAATTTCACATACCTATGCCACCTGCCGCACCACCTTGGAAACTATGTTATAACCCTTTTTTACGATGGTGATTTAGTTTTCCTAACTTGCACGCGATAAAGCCTCGGTCCAAATAGAGTTAATTGATTGCTTCAGTAGAGAGATTCACCACTTAAGTTTGCGATTTTGGCTTTACTTAATTAGCACTGAGTGGGACTTGAATAAACCTCACATATGCTTGTAGTATTGATAACTTTTCAAGTTGTCAAATTATCATCACAAAAACAGTTGCGTATGTACAGTGTTTGAAGATTATTTACTACATCCTTGTTTTGGTTGAAATGAATTCATACTGGGCTTATGAGGAGTAGCCATAGTCTGATCATAATTTATAGCGGAATTCATGGAAAACCTATTTTATCATTGCTTAGTGACAAGAAATAAAAATATTCAGGATTGATGGTAAACCTTGCATGACAAATTATATTGAGATTGACATATTCATATGACAAATTATATTATTACTAATATGAGCTCTTGTCAACCACTGATCTCATATACCATTTATACAAATTCATTGAAACGTTTGACATAAACTGATATGAAAAAACATGACAACTTAATGGCAACCAAAACCACTTGTATGTGATCCAAATTGCTGTACTATTGTCAGAGAATCTGACCATCATCCTGATCAATTAATGTGACAATATTGATGGCTTAGCTCACCTATCAACTCATTCAAACAGTTTTGTAAATATTTTGAGCACCAACATATTCCAACAAATGTTAATTGCTGTTTCATCTCTGTTGTGTTGCAATCAAACGTCATGATTGGCCAACAACATATTTGACCTCCAGGTTGATCAACCAATCAACAGAGTTCTTCAAGTTTCAGTTTCATCTCAAGTGCCCTGACCTCTCCCACCCTCAAGTCCACCAATCCCAGTCATTCTCTTAACCTCTCTGTCACTTATACCTTCAGCACCATGATTTGCTAACTACTCTAACGAATAAATCCTTCACTGAAACGTTATGTCAAGGTGTTGGACCAGTCACTGTTCCCCAAGCTTTTGTTTTATCTTGAGTGCCATGATCTGCAGGTGTTCCTCTGGATATATCTTGATGGCCTTCAACAAGTGAAGCAGAGCACTCCTGTAATCCTTTTGTTTGTAGTGCGTTCTGAAAGGACAAAACATAGGTAAACAAGGCTTGGAATGACCAACGAAAAAAGAGGAAAATTTTCTAGTTGATTTATCATTCTACATAGGCATGCGTTGTACAAATATTTCTTCTGTTGTAAAACTTAACAGCAAGAAACGTTTTTTTGCATGAATAAAGTCAAAATAATGATGAAAAAATTCCCTTAAAAGAGGAAAACTCAAAGCCTTGTGAACACTTACGGTTTAGTATAAATTAATTAAAGTGGTTGTGAGCACCATTTTTAGTCAAACATGACGAATTATTATTTGTGCTATAAAGTAAGGTCGAGGGCAGCAGCAATGTGGTTACTTGTCAAAACATGGTATGGTAATTCTTCACTTGTTTAGTACAAAATATGGCCGACAAGTGGAATTCCATTTTGTCAAATTTGTCCACAAAAGTCAAAATCAAGAATTTTTTAGTCTATTACCTGCAAGGTTTGTACTCTGTAAATGTCATAAAACAACTTTTGGTAAATTTTCCATTATTTTCAGAAACCTAACCACTGGCAGGCTTTGAAAAATGGGAAATTGGACAAATTTTGTGCGCAATAAGTGGAGCATTACCTTATTAGTAGTGCTGCACATAGACAGATAGTGTGCTACAGAGTGCTGCTTACCTAGCCGTCTCCCTATGTAGTTCAAACTGCTCCCTCTGTTGAGCAGACAACTCGTCCTCTTCACTCTCTCCATCTGACCCACTTTCTTCATCACCCACTTGACTCCCCTCACTACTTGACTCTGCAGACCCACTTTCTTCACCTAACAGGAATTTATTGATATGTGTATGAAATTTATGGCGATAATTATGAAACAAGAGCAGCAGACAGCATGGAAATGTGTCCACAACTGCACTGCACATGGTATGTTTCTACGAGTGTTTATTATCATAGACACTGCCTTTTGGTCCTCGCCATATCAATAATAGAAACCTATTTGCCAAATTTCACGAAAATTCATTCATGATCTCCAAAGATGCGGAGGCAAACGTGAAAAATGTAAATGCCAATAGGATGCACTGTGGTAGTCGGATTTGTCTGAAATTAATTGTCATCTGTTTCCATGCTCATATGGGAATACACTTGCTAAATTTCACAAAAATCCTGCAAGGGGTTGAGGAGATACTGCCAAAGAGACAAAAACGAAGTTGCTAGTAGAGGGTGCAACTACAATAGTTAGTCGTGCTCATCCAAAAATAAACGTCTTCTGATGTCTGTTCTGCAGGAACACATCTGTCAATTTCCATAACGATGCTTCAAGCAGTTTGACAGCTAGAGAGGCAGACCGAAACAATAAAATGACCACTAGATGGTGCAGAATACGCTGAATGTATCCAAAAGTGGGAAGGTGATGCTGTCTCCTTAATAGAAACCTATTTGCCGCATTTCCTGAAAATCCACCAAGAAGAAAATTACCATGAAACAGAAGAAAGCATAAAAACGAACAGCTCCATGGGAACACATCTTTCAAATCTCATTGAGTTTTAGGAGATACAGCAGCGGACGCTGGATGCCCAGACAGAGATGATGTTAACGGTCTGATATAACGTGCCCAAATTTTGAGAAACAGTACTTTTCTCCACTGAACAATGGGCATCAAACTGGTTCTCAAAATACGGGCACATTATATCAGATCATTGCCGAGATGATGGCAATATGCACTCATTATGTGTATGGTTTATGAAAAGAGAAAAAAAAAACAATAAAAGACATAAGATTGTAGTCAATGAAAAACCAAGATCGCTTTTACAGCAAAATATTTGGCCAGAACTACCATAAGAGGGTTAGGTAGGTCAATGCAAATGTTGGTTGGCAAATGGGTCGAACAGAAACCAGCACGTGTGGGAACTACCATCTTCAGACTGCATAATGCGGGACTATTTTAAACCTTTGAACATAAACCATTAACATGAACAATGGATCAATTTGGCAAAATTGATCCATTGTTCATGTTAGTGGTAACAAGGCAAAAATCAAAATAGTGTTTTGCTTTAACCTCTCTCAAAATAAACACAATAAGGGTTTCAAAGGATTTATACAATAATTGTCAGACATGACCGTTCAAACACAGAATCACGAAAGATTCAATTCTTATAAAGGATTGTTACAGCGACTTTCAGAAGCTTGATCATACCTTCATCATCGTCTGGAACAACAAAGTCACTCAGATCTCGATCTTCGTCATCATCATCATCATCATCATCATACTCGGACGCGTCACCCGACATATTCAGGTCATCACTCTTTGCTTCCCCCTCACTGGCGCCACTCTCTGCCTCAATCACTTCTGAAACAGGAAAGTAATACGCCGGTCACTTTTTAATAGGAAAACGTGTTTAGCTTTTAAAAAACACCTTCTTATCACAACTGTATAATTTGTTGCAAGTTGAGGTCAACATTGTAATGGAACTCTATTAACAGTTATCCAGGTGTAAAGTACGCAGCAAAATGATGAAGAATTCTTTGTCATGATGGCTGGGCGGAAGCGGAAATCAACAGCAAAGTCAGCGAGGTGGCTAAGCCAGACTAATTACAATTTTTCATCCATGACAGTACGTACATTTTTTTAGATAACAGAATTAGCCATCATGACAGTAAAGCCGTATTTAGTCCTATTACTTCAGTGTTGTACTGAAGTCTTAAAACAGAGGCTTTGATGCTCTCAACATGTGTACCCGTACCTTTAGCCTGCTCCTCTTCTCCCATAGCACTGTGAAATGAGTCGTCACCAACAGAGGGAGACACTTCCCTTGTCTCGTTATCATGATTCACTTCACTTGCTGTTGGACTGCTTCCCTGAGCGTCAGCATTCCCTACGTTATCTCCAACAGATTGAGCGAGCACAGTATTGAAGTCCGTGTCATCAGGTTGGGTATCCGACTCATTGTCTTCTCCATCACTATTGGGAACGTGGATTGTGATGCTTTTGTTGATACTGTCTTCTTTTGGGGTGTCATCATCCTCATCACCACCATCATCATCATCAACGTCCGACTCACAGACAACAACGTCATCACTGCCGTTGTCAAGGTTGTCATCGATGCCAGAGACACGATCGTTCGATGGAGATTCAGCAACGCACGGCGAGTTTGACGCGGACAGAAGATCTGGAGTTTCGCACACAAATACGGGCGTGATCGCACCGGGCCCAGGTAACACGGTTGAGTTTGGCCGCTCCTGAACACTGTCAACAAATGCATGATACGGCAGGTTAATACTTCCATCAAGGTTTGACGAGGTCGATTCTTTTGTCACCTGCTGCAGTTCGGAGACGCTGGTCAGGATTGGCTTGCCAAGAGACGCGGGACTCAGATAAAGGATGCTTTTATGTTTCTTGATGTCGGGGTTAACACATGGAGAGTGGGCAATTCTCTTTGATTGGAGTTCATGGACACGAGAAGTATTGATGATGGGATATTTGGCATCAGGGGAGATAATCAGTTCCTCTTCAATCGTCCGAATGGGTCTGGCCGGTGTTGAAAGCTTGCCTGGTGTGATTGATGTTTTGGATGGTGTAGCAGTGGATATGACTGTGCTTGGTGTGGTGGGGGGTTCAACTGGTAGCGGTGATGTTTTGGTTGGCATGGCAGACTGTTTGGCTGGCGTCGACGGCTCGCTCTTGATTATGATGGGATTCTGTGGTGAGCCAAGATCCTCAGCTTTACACTACAGATGAAAGACAATTCTTTTATCATGGGAGTTAGGTTACATAGTTACACTTCACCCTAATAACTGTAGAATCAAAACCTTTTACCAATATTCACTGCAACTAAACATCTGGGCTACCTTGCTTTCCGTTCTTAGAATGAACTAAATATCAAAATGGTTTCCAGCTGAAGCAAAATAAAAGAGTTCACCGATACAACAGATTTTAATTGTCAAAGTAATCTCCTGGAGATAATTTAAAATAGGTCTGCCAAACACTTCAATTATCTATATACACTATTGTTAAGCAAAACAGATTAATTTCCATCTGGGTCTGTTACAGACACAATACTCTAGTTTCAGAAACAATCCAAATTTTAGGCACTCATAACTTATTTTTCTGCAACATTGTTGCCTTACTAAATGTAACTTGAATGTTTCCAACTCTGGCGTCAACTAATGAAGTGTATCTCCCTCAAATCAATAGTTTACTTAAATTCTGCGCTGCAAAGAATACACCTTCAAATCTCCACTTCCCCAAGCTAGCCTCGTTCTGACCTCCCGTACACAATCAGTTCAGTGCAAGTCGAAAATACGGTCAGACAAGTTCTTGACTGTATAACTTCCTTACCTGAAACGTCACGTGATTAGACTAGCCTAATAGGTGTCGTTACTTTTGCATTTAAAATAAGGCTGTAGAGGATATTACGTAAAACACAAATTGATTCTTATTGTGTAATACTCTGTAGTATGATGAATTTTTGTAAGTACGCTATGAGGAGTATAACATGAAGATAAGTGTACTGTGTGTAGGATAAGGTATGTATCAGTGCTGAGTATTTACTGCAAACTAGCACCGGCACAGTATACATAGACTGTGAGCTTATACAGGTGCTGCTACCTAGTGGCATCAACTGTACTGTCTGTAGGAAAAGGTGTGTATCAGTCCTGAGTACTTACTGCAAACTAGCACCAGCACAGTATACACATAGTGTGAGCTTATAAATATTTTGGAGTTACTGAGCAGACATAAACATAGAATTAAGAGAATTGGACGACAGCGATGAAGGGACCCAACCATTGCCTTTGTTGGGAGGCCCACCCTTTGATGCTAAGTTACTCAACCTCATTTTTACAACCAATCGTAATAGATTCCCGCCTTCTAGTTCCCAGGTACTAGTCTACCTAGCTACTACCCCCAGGGCTACCTCTGGAGTTTCTTCATCTTCTAGAGTCAGGTTGGCCAGTGTATTATTCAGGTCCTCCTCTTGTTCCTTGACCTTGTCTTCAACATGCAAGTTAGTGAGGTCGATGACTTCTGGCTCCACCCTCTTGACCTCATCACCTGTCACCCTATTGGTAAGGTCAACATGGGGTGAGGGTTTGATGAGCTCCTTGAAACCACCTGGAGCGAAAAAAAGATGTTGAATAAATTATCTTTTATGCAAAGTCACGGTAAAATGAATAAAGGCAATTCAATATTATGTAAATTGACCAAAGAAGCAACCAACATTGATGTATAAATTTCTTGCTGTTTTTTTTTTATACAAGAATCTAGGGGTCCATTTTATCAAAGTGACTTAAGGCTTAAAGTTGTACTTGCATACTCCTAACTATGCTAATGTATAGCAAGAACCAAACAACAATGCTATTTGAACATAATCTGTGCTAACCAAAGTGCATTTGTATTCATTGACAACTTGTAAATGTGAAAACAAAAATTCTGCCTATAAGTGACCTTTGCACTAATGACGTACTTCGCGGGCTCACAGCCCTCATCATGCAGTGTTATTCCCCAACACCACATCACGATATTTACTGGACACAGTTCAGAGATTTGCGGTGGATCATTTTCACTGCAAAATTCTTAAACCATTTGGCAATTTTCAATCTACTTCATATTCAAATCATCGCTATATGTTGAGTTTCTAACTAATTTGGCCAAGCAATCCCAGAGATAAGGAATTAGCCTGCAAGTTCCACTTTTTTCAGAAATTTTGTACACTATCACTGATGAATAAAGGTTAAGCCAAGTAATTATGAGTGCATCACAGTCTAGAAATAATGTATACAGATTATCTACATACCGCGCAGTTATGTGCTTATTCTCAGAGACATTGCACTTTTTGCGCATGTGAGATTTAATTATTTTTCAGAAATACTTTTTGAAGCGCAAGACCAAATTTCCGTCTTGAGTCAACTTTTCATGAAACAGACCACAGAATGATTCAATTATAACACAATCCCAGGATTCAATTATAACACAATCCCAGGATTCAATTATTACACAATCCCAGGATTCAATTATTACACAATCCCAAATTAATACACAACTAATCTATCAGAATCATCAGTGGCAAAATTGTTTTTCCTCAACATCTGCGAGCAGCAGCAATTAGACATAAAAGATAACGCCCCAACAGTACCTGGTGGTCGGGTAGGATGCCTCTTTGCATCAGGTACTGGCTTGAACACAGGGACAACAGGTACGTTCCCGACGTTCACCTGTGAGGTGGTCTGACCTGTTGACTCCAGGTGTATTAAGTGTTGAGCTTTCTGCACCTGGAAAGGAAGCAATATAATCTTCAATATGTTTAAAAGCGTAGCCTTAGGAGGACGCAAAGTTTATGACTGGAGATAAAACTTAGGAATCTCGCGAAGATTAGTCGTCCAGACGTGCCACCACCATAGTTGTCACTTACTCTGGACTGTATGTAGTCTTCAGCTGCGTCATGATCAACATCATGTGTTTCATGGGCTGCCTCTTGACTGAACATCAAGTCATGGTCACTGATCCCAAACATCTCTGAAATCACAAAATGAGATTTGTTTGAACAAGTCCTTTTCTATGTACGCATGTACTTTGAACATTATGTCAAAACTTTCAGTTTCACCAGATGTAAGCCACCTTCCTACATTGCCAACAGCGCACCTTTCTCCCAGCCACATACACGCTGCAAGCTCCCATTCTTATGAACACACCACAATCACCTGCTCTTCAACACACTACAATCCCCTGCTTAATAACACACTACAATCCCACTCTCATGAACATACTACAAGCCCAGTCTTATGAACATAATTTTTGTCTCATGAATCACAGCTTGAGTAAAGCAGGTTCTTGGTATGATGAATAAAAAAATGTCTGTGTGCTGTAACTGGTTTGATTTCAGAGCATGAAAATTCAACGTTTGTCAGAAACGAACTGTGTTTATTAAATCGACTGCTGTTAGTGAGAAGGTCTCTGTTCTTTTAATAACTGTTGATTGACTTCTACTGACAGCATTACCTAAGCTATGTAAGAAGGCTATGTGTCCATCCAGTTTAGTGTCGGAGGTACGCTGGTGGCTGTGCATAGCCTGCAGCTGTTCTTGGGTCTTTGAGCGACGCGGGTTGTCCAGGGTAAACAGTTCATGTAAGTCCTGCTTGGTGAAGTACCTATGAATATGGGATTACACAACATTTATACCCAGACAGCACATTTGTTCATTTGTTAGTCCATCTCAGATTGTGCCCGTTTGTCATGAATCCTTATAATTTGCGATATTCACTATTGCCTTCAGGTGAGTAATAATATCAATAGTGCAAATTAGGATCCTTATGAGCTCATGTTCCTACATCCAAAACTTTGTGCTTTGTAACTTTTACGAAGTGTTTCCTACAAAGGCGTATACATATATAATATTTAAGGGCACAACTTCATACGCAGGTACATATATGGCAAATAATCTGGTAACATCGATCAGGCAAGAGAACATGTCTTTTTACCGCAAACATTTTAAGTCTGGTCTGCACGCCACCAGTCTGAAGCAGTGACTCGAGCCCAGGACCTTATTTTCAGACTTGTATTAGGTCACATGATGTGGCCAACAGGTGGCATGCTGACCAGACTTAAAAATGTTTGAAATTTATATTTCCACGCCCGTTCAAGATTTACATTTTATATTATAATAGCGTATTGATGTAAACATGTACACATTTTAGGGATCCGTTAAATGTATTTGGTAGAAGGTCGCTATCCTTTTCTAACATACAACTGGACTCTCTACTGCACATGTTTCCAAACACAAGTTAACATTGCCAATGCCCATGCAGTCAGGAGTTTTGTGCCTGCCAGCAGTAGGTAGTCAGTTTGTTATTGCTAGCTCATCAGTTGGTCTTAGTTCTGGGGAAATATCACCCATAAGTTGGTGGGCTATGCATATGATGGAATAACTTCAGAATCTTAATTTACTGTAGGTTGCCATATGCCAGTTTAAGATTAACATGTTCATATGCTTTTTACAATCAACTTCTAAGGGTGGAACATAATTATGCATGCTTCATGTTTCTACTGAGCGCACCTGAACGGGTTCTTAGAATTCCCTGTTGTTTGGCGAGTGATGGAGTCCTTGAATACCTGTCGGCGGTAGATTTTCTCTTCAACTGAGCCACACGTAATAAACCGGTAGATGACCACGTTCTTATCCTGCCCAATACGGAATGCCCGGTCCACGGCTTGCGCGTCTGTGGCCGGATTCCAGCTTGGATCGACTGAAATGGAACAGCAAGTAATGTAAAAAGGCAATGAACAGGAAGCTACCAGTTATTATAAAATAGTAACAATATCTATAGTAAATAAAATCTAAACTGCTAATCCTGGTTATCTTGCAACTTTTTGCAGCAATTGTGACGACTTCCTCAAAAGTTCAGTAATTAAAAAAATGCACTGAACACTTTATAAAAAGTAATCAATAAGCATTCTGTGAAGTAACGGTAACTCACCACTTAGAGGTCTATAAATATGAAGCAAGCAGTTAATCCCGTTCAATCCACCATCTTTTTGGTCACATCACGTGACCTAATGAGTATAAGTCCGAAAAGATTTCTGCCCCCGTCAGAGACTTGAACCCAGTACCTCTGCTTACCATGCAGATGTTCTAGCCACTGATCCATCAGGACCACTGGTCAAGCACAGACCTGAGTCCCGAACTACTAGCACCATCCTGTCAGCAGCTGTCATAGAAGCCTGACCCCACCCACTTGATATTTGCAAATCCCCAACCCAGCATCAGCTGCGATAGACAGCCAGATCCCACCCACTTAGTACTTATATTACCAACCTGTCAGCTACTGTCTTAGAAAGCCTGACAACGAACAATTGATACTTACAAATCACCACCCTGTCAGCAGCTGTCAGAGTCAGCCCAACCCCACCCACTTGCGTTGTCAACAAAAACACTGAATAACTCTTGTCAGCCTGAAACTTATTAATGCGTTGTTCTCGCTCATACAGATGAGTGATGGTGCCATCCAGTCGGATGACCTTGTGACCCTGAAATTTTAGGGTCAAAGGTCAGGAAGAATAACAAGTACCTTTGAGTTAATTCAACAAAATTCAAGAGTACTCTCACTAGACCTTTATCATGGTGGGTCACCATGGTAACTGTAGACCACCCCTGTTTTTATTGTGATCAGAAAAGTCATACATATGAAAAACTTTGCATATATTTCAATTTTGTGGGTAAATCTAATATATTCATTGAAAAAATCAACAGTTATAAGTAAAAATCATTGCAATGTTGGAGACAGTGTCTATTGTAGTGAGAATCGCATCCATAATCAAAATCAATTACCTTTGAACAATAAGTTCATGAAAAATTTTGAGCAAAACCATAAACCACGTCACTCCCTCTCCTTCAATGTGTTTACACAAACACATAAAAGCTCAGCCAAGACACTGTCGTGAGCATTATATTTGCATATTGCCATGTAGGCCAGCATAGTTACAGCACGAGGCAGTGCATTAGCTTGATGTACTAGGTATGTTGCACCACACAACTCTATGTAGGTCCTGTGTTTAAGAACCTTGAGATTTCATTGAAAAAAACATCTTCAGGAAATTTGTCAGCATATTTTAAGAAATATTCAATAGGAAAATTGCAGGACCATCTACCAGACTTAAAAATTCTTTTAAAAAAGAAAACTTGTAAAAATCTCTTGCACAGCAATTACTATGCCAGTGGTGAGATGCACAAACAGTGGCAACATAAAATCACTCGTAGAAACATACTCTGTTTTCAATGACTTTCTGAATAATGTCCAGCATCTTGCGTGACTGAGAGAATACCAAACAGCGGTGGCCCTCAGCCTTCAGGTTGTCCAGCAATTCTACTAGGAAGACCATCTTGCCAGACTCACGGATCAACGTCTCGTCGGGTATCTCATTTACCCTTGTGGCGGCAGCTAAGTGCACCGCTGCATCATTGATGTCCGTGCCAGACATCCTGGAACAATTAAGAGATTGATTAAACGGGGCGACGTCAAACTGTATATCAAATGTGTACAGTCAAAATTATCCAATTAGGATTTTTCATAGTTGCCATCGAAATTTTTTGTTATTTTTGTGAAACAGGGGTATACGTAGCCTTAAGACGACGAAGTTGAAGACAGTTATGTTGACAACGATGTTAAGAAACTACAGCATGCCTACCCATGTTCTCCGTCCAAGCCCAGCTGGGCACAAGCATGAGTGGACAACAGACGTGGGTGATCGCAGACCTTCTTGAGTACATTGAGAGCCACTAGAGGAGACTTGTTGGTCATAAGCAACTGAAGAAGACGTCACAAACTCTTATGTGTAGGCTGATACAGGAAAGTATCAAACTCATTTATTGATTTCTGAACTCACGCTTAGGAAATTATTCCCAGCACTCCACTGCAAGCTGCGACAAGGACTGAGACTTAGCTGCTAACTGCCACACAGTTCAACTGTTTTAGCCATTCAAAACTGATGTACATCTGTTACAGGGAAATCGTGACTAAGCCCATATGCAACAAACAATGGCTCACCAGTAAACCCTGCATCATTTTAGTGGAACTTTTATGCACTAAAATTTATTCAGTATTCTTCTTACATGAGAAATAGTTTGCCAGTAAGAACATGGCTGCACACATCTTTCTCGTAACTACAACAAACTTTGGTTGACTTACTTCTTTCACTTCATCAAGTGACAAAAAATCTTGGTAGATCTTCTGCTGGGTCTCTGACAGGTAGACCCAAATGATGAAATCATTCTTTCGAGACATAGTTGGCATGCTACAAATATAACAAGGTTATAATTAGTGTTGCTGAGATTATATATATGCAGTTGTGACAGATTTTTTTGGATACAGGTGGACCCCAACTGATTATGCCTTGGGTAACATTCTGCATGTTCCACTAATGAAAACAAACAATAAACCTCTCGACCACTAAACTGTTGTCACACCAGAAGTACACAAATAAACAGGCAGAGAGAAACATTCACCAACATTCTCAGTCAACAATTTCAATTTCCAAAAATTCCAGGTCAAAATTCATAATTTCAGGACAAAGCAAGGGAATCCAAGTAAAAAAGCAGTTCCCAAAGTTACCACTACAGGCAATTCATCTGGATTATTGTCAGTTTTATTATCTTAAGATTCAATTTCTGAGTGAATTTCTTATTTGAGAGGCGATCAAACAGGAATTCGGATTTAAGCAAACATCCTCCCAACAGTGATCTCGTAATTTGTCCTATTCAACACTAACACTCAAAATAGCTGCTTACTACTCTTGGCGTTTCCTTGAGTTTTGCAGCGATGCAGCTGAAAAAATATAAAATGTTTCAGGTGCAATTCATCAAAAGAAAGCCCTGTTTCTCCTTCATATCACCCGTGGCTGTCCAGACAAACGCAGCAAGGTTCTGTGCTAACTGAATGATGCATGCATTGTTTCAGAGTTGTTTTCCACATTGAGTCTTACACAACTTGTACTCATTAGTCAGCACAAGGTTATATGCAGCTTGAAGGCTACACCATGACAGAACGGTAAGCTGGTCACATTTCCCAGGTCGAATTACTCAGAATCCAGGGATCCGTTTCATGAAAGTTTAAGCCTCAAGTTTGAGTGTTGGCATGACATCAGCAGAGTTGTTCAACAAGCGTGATGTGATGGAATGACTGCATTGTTATTTCGATCTATGTTAAGACGAAATACTTTCATGAAATGGAGGCCTGGTTGGCTGAGTTTGATTTTAGATCAAATTAATTTTTGTTTTGACTCGCTAGATTTCCCAAGTCAAAATTGCAAAATCTAGGTCGAAATCTCCAGTGGTCGTTACCTCGATCCAGGGCTTCATCCAGGATTTCGAACATAGGGTGTCCAAAATGGGTTCCCAATATTCCAGGGTGTCCATGATTCCAACGACGCATTACCC